>CM032230.1:25922500-26217500 GCA_019009955.1 Riptortus pedestris | reverse complement strand
CTCCAGACTATGGTATTACCGTGGTCCGGTGAACCAGGGTCAATCTCAGTGACTGATTTTTTTGAAGGGGTGGAACTTGTAGCCCAATGCGGTAACTGGGGAGACTTAGATAAAATCCTGGTTGTGAGGATGAAGTTGAAGGGTCCAGCCGCGTCGTTTTTAGCCAGTCGTCGTGACCTGACGAGCCCTCAGTCGACCTACGGAGCGATTAGAAACGCGTTAGAGGCTAGGTTTAAAGATACCTGGAAACCGGAACAGTACTTGATGAAACTTAGTAGCGTTCGTCAGGAAAAGGGCGAAGACTCCAGGGCTTTCGCGGACCGCTGTAGAGCCATAGGTGAAAAAGCTCTGAAGGAAAAGGGGTCTCCCATAGAGCAAATGGTCGCGAGAGAGCAGATCGATCGCGTGGTATTAACGGCGTACCTGAGTGGCCTTAGGGGCGATGTAGGCCGGTTTGTACGGATGTTCCCTCCGTCTTCCTTGGAAGAAGCAGTAGAAAGGGCGTGCACCATTGAGCTGGAGGAGGGGGGTAGTCGGCAGGTGTTTGCAATTGATGAGACCGGGGGAGAAGGGCCGGTGATGAGTAGGGTACACCAAGACCGAGGGAAGTCCCGGTCTCAGTTGGAAGTGATTTGTTATCGCTGTGGAGGTAGCGGTCACTTTTCAAGTAAATGTGCAACGCCAGTCACTCCAGGCGATCGAGGGGCACTGATAAGTAACAAAAAGGGGGCCCTGACGCTCGTGTGCTATAGATGCCGAACTCCAGGGCACGTCGCTAAGGAATGCCGCCAGAGGGTTAAATCAGAGCGCACTATTAGGGAAAACCCAAAAGGCCAAGACCTGGTCGAGCCCCGCGAACCAGGTCGAAACTAAGAAAAGGCGGGGATAGAGACGTTAGGCTCCACGGGATTGGAGGAGGGGAAAAGCCTGGGTTTACAGTCCAAGTGAGCATAGACGGCCTCCCACACCTAATGCTATTAGATACGGGGGCTGATGTCACACTCCTCAAGAAGCCTATCAGAGGAAAGGAACTACTCCCTCCGAGTAGTAAATTAAAGGGCGTGTCCGGGGAGGCGTTGGAGGTTCGTGGAGAGCAATCGGTGAGAGTGCGACTGGACCAGACCGACCTTATCCACCCTGTGGTGATAGCAGAAGTTGATATTGACTGCGATGGGCTCCTGGGCATGGATTTGCTTAGGAGATTTTGGTGCGGTGGTTGATATTTCCTCTGGGTCAATTAAGGCTACCCGTTCCCCTTCGCGATTAAATAAATTGATGAGAGTCAATGAGGACAGGTTAGAGAAGGACAGAGAGTGGATAAGGGAGGTTAAGCGCCGGACCGCTGAGCTGGTTTCTAAGTGGGACAAAAAGAGGGGAGGTGAAACGCCCGCCGTCGGCAGTCGTGCATTCTCTAAATCCCTGAGGCGCCAATCTCTAAGGGTAGACCGAAGAAGGGAGACTTGAAAGGAATCTCTTTGGGCTACGATGAGGCAAATCGTTTCGTGAAGGTACAGAGGGCGGAAGTAATCCCCCCTTACTGTGAAGCCTTGGTGCCTGGGAAGATGAGAGGTCGTAAGCCGGACGGACCGGTGCTGGTCAAACCTGAACTTGTGGCAGCTAGCGGTCTGAGGATAGCGCGGGTGGTGGTAGACGGAAGCTCAAGCGTTTTGTGGCTGAAGGTACTAAATGAAACCTCCACCGAATTAACGTTGAATAAGGGTGAGATTGCGGGCAAGGCTTACGCAATATGCCCCGAAGACGTGTTTGCGTACGGAAGACAGATCCGCCCCTAACCGTGTCGAGGAAAGTACCCTCGTTCCAGGGGAAAGTAGCGATTCAGGAGAGGATTCCACTCTTCGGGCCCCTAGGGGGGGGACGGTTTCCGAAGGGAGTGAAGAAGAGTCGGGAAGGGCGGGAGAACATAAACAGGAACCCGAAAGGAAACCCCCGCACGTGGCCAGGGACGTTGCGCCGCGGTATCCGTAACAACGTCGGCATCGTAGAGCACCTGATGATCCAGGGGGCTTATGTCCCGTGATGAATTTTTATCATCAAGTCGATATTCTTAGAGTAAGGATTTCCAGCACCTGGGTTGCAAGTCAAATCTAATTCGGTTTGTTTTGTTAGGTGTGGCACGAGTGGTAGGGGCCATCGTGACACCCAGGAATGAGGGGAGTCTGGTCTTCCTTCGGCTGGGCGAAGTTTGTGGTAACTGGAGAACGTTGGAGACTGATAGTTGACATCAATGTCACCAGGATGGATAAGAGTTTCGAAGGCCTACAACAGGCGCTTTGGGAGACTCAGGAGGACTTAGCTCATTCCTTGTCTAGGACACCCGAGCTCTCGATACTAGAGGAAGAATATATGAGAACCTCCCGGCTGGTCGAGCATTGCGATGCTTTACTGGGAAGACTTAAGAGTCTTCTGGTGGTTCCGCGACAAAAGAGGGGCCTTTTTAACTTCGGGGGGAAGGCGATAAAATATCTCTTTGGCAACCCTGATGCGGATGATGCTGAAGAACTCCGGCGGGATCTTCAGGGGGTCAAGGACACGGCGGAGTCCACATGGCACGTGGCAAAGGAACAAGTAACGCTTGCCAGGCAGAGCCTAATCAGGGTGGAAGAACAGGGAGATCGCTTAAGACGTACAGCGGCTACCGTGGGTAGGATTCTAAGGGAGACCACCTCACGACTTGAGGGGATAGGTGAAGCAGTGTCCCACTCAATGGCGCTTTTAAATCAAACAGTAACTATTACTGCCTCTCTTCGTAACCTTGAACTTGCCACTTTCGAGATGTTATTTAGGCTTGAGGAAATAGTAAGGGGGGTGGAGTTGTGCCAAAGGGGAATCTTTTCAAGGGACCTATTGCGGAGTTGGGAACTAGAGGGAATCCTTCGGGAAGTGGAGCTGGCTCTCCCGATGGGTGTGACCTTGGTTTCAGGTGCGGACGAGCCAAACGCCTACTACGGTCTGGCGAAGGTTCAACTTGTGGCTACGACACACGAGGTATGGGCGGTCATAGACCTACCACTGAAGACGTTAGGACCGCCCATGACGGCATACAGCGTGCACGCACGGCCCCAACGGCACAACTCTACAGGCGTGTTCCTGCAGGCGCTGCCAGAAGCAGAGGTGCTTCTCGCGAGTAAGGACGGGCAGCAGTATGCCCTATTAAACGACAAGGAATGGAGTAGGTGTAACCAGGGGGAAATTTATGTCTGCCCGGCTAGATTTCCCATCATGTTAACAGAGAGTACGTCTTCCTGTATAATTGAAATGTTTCACGGCAAGGCCGCGCCCTCATGTAGGTGGAAATTGGCTTTGGAAGGCTTTGGCTCATCGTGGTTATGGGATGAGCACCATGAAGAATGGATATACAGCTTAACGTCATCCACCAGGGCCCAGGTAATGTGCCATGGATTTGGAGGCACACAATCCTTCGAGCGGTACCTCAACGGAAGCGGGCGACTTCGAGTTCCTCAAGGCTGTACAGTACGGATGCCAGAATACGTCCTGTTGCCTATGGCCGTAGACACGGAAAAATGGATCTCGGCCAACTGGACATGGATGGAAGTGAAGCCTAACGACCCACAGGCGCTTCCCGCTCTGTCGGCCTGGAATACGACAGAGGTGCGAAAGGCTGTTTCTTCACTTTTGGCGGTAGAGGGGAATCCAGGAAGCAGCAGGAAGGCTTGGACGACGTTGGCGGAGGTGGAGAATCACCTACAGGAACTGCGCTGGAGGAGCCACGTTGAAGCTTCAGGATGGGAACTATTCATGTGGATGGTGGTCGGCTTCGGGACTACCCTTCTTGTGGGAGGCGTCGCCTTCGTGGCGGTTATTGGATGGCCAAGATGCGGCGGAGTATGGCTGAGGAGACCGAAGACGGGGTGCACTTTGGAGGAAGCGTTGCGGCACGTAGAGGTGAAGACCCCTAAGGGGCCGGTGGAGAATTTGGACTCATAGTACCGGGACCCTCGAATAGTGTTGTTCTAAAGTGCCGTTCAGGAGTGAAGCGACACTTTTTCAGTGAGGGGGGTATTGTAAAGGGTAGTGTGTTTAGTTTAATTGTAAAGGGTAGTGTGTTTAGTTGTAAGATATTAATTATTTAATATGAGTTTACTTGGGTGGGGCTGGCTGGTGCTAGAGAGGGGTTTTCTGCTGACCGGTGCTAGATGTGGGGCCGGGGGACAGTGTCCTGCAGGCAGGGACTGGGTGTGCGTGTCAGTGCTGTAGCAGAGCAGACCCTCAGCATGTATTGGCCATGGATAATCCTAGGTGAGAGACCTTTGTCATACCCATTTATCTGATAGCCAGTCCCATTCCCGTTTATTTAGTTTTTATGGTGTTTATATTTTTTTGTGTTAACTACTTTTTAATCTATTTGTAAAATATATGGATTTAAGAGAAATAGGACTATCATCACCTCCCTCTCACAGAAATCCCAATTACAGTATTTATTTATATTATTAGTACTTTCTTGTTTTTAGCCTTCGGTAAACTCCCAATTTTCCGAAGATCGGAAGATTATTTAGAAATAGAAAAGATATGGTGGGAAGGGATCAATAGTGAGTCATTCCAACAACTTGGAAATCTGCTTAGCTTACGCATCCTCTGCGTGACGAACTTCTGAGCTTATATCCATTTGTAATTGCCTCTAAACTCATTAAGCGTTATCACGACTCGGATATATCAGTATAACTCAGTTAATGCCTCAACAAGGGTAATGGATCAGACGAGGTAGGGGATTAATGCTAGCTGGAGGGAGTTGCAAGGTGTTCCAGTCCTATTACTTCGATGAAATATAAATGCAGTAAGTTGGCGAGCGTTTAGATAATTCAGAACAGCATTTACCTTTGATGGAAGACACCGACCCCGCTACGTAGGCTATCCATGGAGGGATGCTGTATAATGCAGGCACCAACACCGCTACTCCACGTATGGGCGCTCGTTAATATTAAAAGTCTGTACGCATGGGGCTGCGTGAAATAAAAAAAATAATACCCCACGTACAGGAGTGATACTGAGACGACGTCATCCCAGAATTCTAATATATTTCCTTAATAATCACCTCATGTAAAAAAGTCCGTCACGCAGGGGTTGCGTAAACCAAGCAGATTTCCCATGTAAAGTTATACAATAGAGAAACCTGCATACTGGTAACACAATACCACCCTGATTAAATACAAACGGTAATGAGAAATCTTTCACTTAATTAAAATAAATTCCCAACTGAAACGGCTTCTGAATTGTAAGAATAATTTATATTTTAATAACTCAAATTTTAGTAGTTCAAGAACTAAAGAATGGAGGGCGGTTAAATAGAACGTATTTGCATAAATCTCACAATGTAACGAAGGTAAGGTAAGGTAAGAAACGACAGGTAAGGTTAGAAGCAGCTTCCACCAGAGCCGAATAGTTACGGAAACGGCCTAAGTAATCCGAACAATACATGACCACATGTCCCACAGACTTCAATAAAATGCAAATATCTCGGTTAATATTCAAGATAGAGAATAAATGTATATAACAATATTTATAGTAAATTTAATTTTCAATAAGATTAGTTCTATATAAGTTTTCGATCCGAGGAGATATTTCGAAAATCCCCCCCCTCTAAACCCCCCTTCCCTCTGGTCCGATTTCAGCAATTAACGTACTTGATCTGTCTTTTTACATAAAACGGTTAAATATCGAGTTTCGTAACAATAAAACAAAAATTGCGACCGCTAGAGCGTCAACAGACATATATATATAATTTTGAACGGACCTAATTTTCGTCATCTCCTGGGTAGGATCGATGGACATTTGAAGAAATTTTTCGAAATCGCGCCATGAGTACGACCTCAATAGCTGATTTCCCTTAAGGGAAACCTCCTAAAAGAGTTGAAACGTAACAAGTAATGTGGATCTGACGTGTTCAATAATATTAGGCTACATACAAGGCTACACCACTGTTGTAGTTGCCACTGTGTTCTATCAGCTGCTGCTCTTTTCATATCACAATACTCACCAAAATCCATAAGATGCTTGATGTCTTCAAAATAGGATTTCTTGTCTTCCTCTACGCCCAAGGAACCTTCAAATATATTTGTGATGAAGTAGTTGTTCCTTATGATATGCTCAATAAGTATCACTCTCCTTTCATCCATGGCTTTGATAAGACTTTTACTTTCACGTACCTTATTTAGAGCTCCCACGTCCGTTTTTTAGTCAAGCTTGTTCTTTGCCTAATCTACATTTCCATTGCTTGCAATCTAAAATATTCTCTTTTGTGAAGACTCCAACGTTCGCGCCCCTAAATCAACATACTCTATACAAAAACGAAAGACTTAGCCAACATTGGTATAACACTGGTAACACTGGTGGCACTTATTGATAAATATAGCACAAAAAAATATGGTTGCCCTGGCGAGCTCAGATAAAGGCAGAAAATGGACTAGGTAAATGCATATATAATAAAAATGTTGTAATAAATCTGTCTTGCGTCTAAAGGAATTACTCTGACAGTAAAGGAAGTGCAGGATGAGAGAAAGGAAAGGGATGAAGGGAAAGACCTAAAGGAAGTGACAAATATCACACTAAATCGCTGTAGAAGTAAATTCTGAAGGATAGTGGGTCACCCCATGGGGTTCACATTCTTTATTCAGAAGTGAGAAATTTTAAGTTATTTTTCAAAACTCGTCATGAGTTTTCATTAGGAAAATCTGTTACATTCAAGAGTATTGGCGAAGCTCACTACACCATTAAAATTAAAAAAAAAACTACTGTATGAATTTGTCAGTTGTTGGTTAGCCCATTGGTTATTGCGTGATAATCAAGGGTGGTTAGGAATCGGCTGAAAAAAATACTCAATCCGTCAAAAAGGAGAGTTTATTACAAATTCTGACCGTTTCTCACGGGGTCCGTTTCTTGACCATCTCCAGAGCAATGATGTTGTAAAGGTGGAGCGGGGGGGTAAAAAATAACAGTGTGGTGGTCACATCTTCAATCCTAGTGTATGAATTCTGAAGGGATGTTTTCCATGGAGAAACTTTCTACAAAGGTAAGACATTTTACATTTACATAGAGCTAAATCCGTTTTGTAGAAATGGTGATGGACTTTTCGGAAGGATTTCAGCCAGTGGCGAAACATATAAGTAATATATTCAAAATATATGATCTGATAACAATTCTAGTACTTACGTAGATGATGTACTGATACATCGGGCATCAAAAATCCACTCTTCTCTAGAGTAAACACCATCGACTCTAATAAAATATAAAGTCCTTCTGCATCTCAGAATGAGATATAAATTAAGACAGTAACACACATTTAAAAAACAATTACTTCTCGACTCCATAAGCCCCTTTAAGTATTTTTCTCTCCCCCCCCTCCTTGGCAAAACAATTAAAACACCAATTAAGAGTCAGATCATTTATAGGTTGGAAATGGTTAATGAGTGCCAGCGAGGCTATAGAAAGAGATATCTCCGAGTGAAGGAGAGGCCTAGAGTAATGACGTCATTACTAGCTCCCAGAAGGGTTAATGAGAACTCGTTCAAACTCGACTGATCCATTCGTTATCATTTAATTAGTCTTTTCAAAGGGAGGATTGCAGCCAGGTTTATTCTATTCACTTCACACTCCGCTCATTATCACCGTTGCAAATATTCACGCGCCGCTTTTATCTTGATGCGACAGACCGAAAAAATCCCAGCTTCAGCTGCACTACCAAGAATTTTGTTCCCGTTTTTTTGGAGGGGGAGGAGAGGGGATGATCATTTGTAAAGGGTCCTCAAAATAAATTCCAGCTTGATGCTTCGCCAGAAAGCCAAAGATAAAAATGTCTGAATATACGCAGAGACAGAATGCACAAGCAAAAATATTATTTTAACGGCTAAAAATCACTTAGAATTTTTAAATAAGAAGTAGTGAATGAACCTGTAAAAAATTAAGATTCTGATGAATTTGCACCCCAGATGCTCTACATACGGCTTATTGTTTACAATTTATTAGGCAATGAAAAAAGAGATGGTAAATTGTTCCTTGGCAACTGACGAAGCGACCATTATCACAATTGCTGAAGGGCCCTGCAAATCTACATCAAATTAACACTCAAAGACTTCTTCATACAAATAAATTGTATTTCGTAGTGCAATTGTATTAACAATAACTTTCGAAATACATTTTTTTTCTCTATAAATTATGATAAAATTTGCTTCCTCGTAGTCAATAATTAATAAATAATTTGTTTATCAACAATTATTGTTTTTATTTTAAACTTCTTAATTTATTCTTCATGTTTCTCAGTATCAACTACCTCCTCTGTGAGGACAGTCACAACGAATGAAAACGAACACTTCAGAAATGTAAGTAGCAATCTAAAATAAGATTTAATAAATATATCATAGATGTAGGGACCTTACTAATACAATATCTAGCAAAAGAATTATGAAAGGATGTGTTAAATTAATGTTATTATTTTTTCATATTTTTTTGAAAATAGATAGCCTCTGAAGGGATGGCAAGTAAGCCACGAAACATGTAAGCCAGTTTCAATAAAGTTTGAACAGGGAAAAAATGTTTTTATTGGAGATCCTTGGCAGTAAATATGAAGAATATATAAATAACAGTGGGTACAGATTAAGAAGAACTTTTTTATTTGTTCTCTATTCACTACCTATAAGTATTTTTAATCATAAGGACCAATTGGATATTGTCCTTAATTAATTATTAAAATGATCCTAATGCATTTTATCTGTACATTTACTTCCTATACGAGTATAAGGGTAAGGGGAATAAAAAAAAAGTCCGTCACGCAGGGGCTGCGTTAACAAAGCAGATTTCCCATGTGCGTAACGTGTGTACATTTATCTCAAAAAGTTCAATGAGATCAATATTTGGTATTTTTGTCTTCAAATAAAGTGTTTCATAATATAAAAAGAGTAGGAGTGGAGGTTTACTCAATGCCGAAACTAAAAATAAAGAAAACACATATCTCGGTTAATATTCATGATACAGAAAATATACATAGAACAGCATTATAGATAATTTAATTTGCAATAAGATCAGCTATATACACTTTTTCAATCCGACGTATAATGACGGAGATATTTTGAATTTTCGAAATTCTCCCCGTTCAACCCCTTCCCTCTCCCACAGGGGTGATTTCAGCCGTTAACGAAATTGATCTTCCTTTTTACATAAAACGATTATATGTGGAGTTTGGTAACAATCAAACAAAAATTGCGACCCCGAGAACGTTAACTGAATATATATATATATATATATATATATATATATATATATATATATATATATAGCGAGAGAGAGAGAGAGAGAGAGAGAGAGAGAGAGAGAGAGAGAGAGAGAGAGAGAGAGAGAGAGAGAGAGAATTTTGAACGGACCTCATTTTTGTTAACTAATAGCCGACCAAACGACTGCATAAATACCGGAAATATAGAAGGAATACCTAGTATGTACAACTAATGGTTCCATCACACGGAAAGCATTTGGCACACGTGTTCGTCCAACAGCCAGTAATGACGGCTAATAAAATAATTATTTGTTTATATATATTAGATAAATCATATTATTATCCCTAAGGAAATTCATGATAGCAATATACAAGAGTGTCGGTTGAAAGAACAGCTGGAGCCCAAAGAAGGGATATAAAACAAAGGTAAACATTTTAGTGTCAGCTGTAAGCCTCTTTTTATGTCAGCAGCTAAGTATCAATCCTTTCAAGTTTATTAAAGCCTCCTAAAGGCCCAGTTTCCCGCCAAATTGTGGCGGCTGGGGTGTTTTTATTCCCGCAAATATTTACAATTGAAATTCCTGCCTGGCTCTGGATGGCGGTGGAATGTGCGTCCGACTTTTCATATTGCCCTCCTTTTATGCTATATCCGGCGCTCTCTGCTGACTTCATCACTCACTACATTTACTGCAGCTCTCTCATTTTGTATAATGTCTTGAAAAGGGAACGTTTTTATACTCAAGTTGGCCTTACATTCCAAATATGCGCTGTATATATACACGGTCTCATTATAAACATCGCTTTCAGCTTCTGCAGAAGCCTTGAATACAGTACTTCAAATTTATGAACGCTTTTATTCAGTGCGTGTATTACAATCACAAAAAAGACTAAACGAGAACACCTTTGTGTGTAAATGTACTGGAAATATGCTGAAGAAGAACCTCTTTATAGGGAAAAGAAACAATAAAGAAAAAAAATGGGGAAAGGGGAAATAGTACAAGGCAGAATATGAACTATTCTAGGAAGCACAGAAGGGGAGCAAAGAGGACCATAGAAATGCTGTTGTTGTTGTATAGGGTTTAAGGGCGAAAAACTACCAGGTTATCATCCACCATCAGGACCATAGAAATGAATATAATAATACATCAATAGCTTTCATTTTAAAGTCTGCTAACTTTCATCAGAGGCTCTGGGTAGACATGCGAGTTAAGGCGTATGTCTTGATGCTCATGGAAAAATTAGAGACAAAGAGTTCAAATCCAGGGTGTGCAATAGTGAATTATTTAGCGATCAACTCACTAGATATAGTCCTTAATGATAGAAAAACCTCCAACAAATGGACTACTATTTGCAAAAGTCTGAGCGAATTGGGTTTAAAGAACCCAATGACTTTAAACTGTTAATTCAACACGACGAAAATAGAAAAAGTCCGTCACGCAGAAGATGCGTTAACTAAGAAGATTTCCCACGTGCGTCACATATTTATCTCATAACGTAAAAGTTCAATAAGAACAATATTTAGTATTTAGGCTTTAAATAATATGCTTCATAATATAACTGCTTATTGTTAATATGACATGAATTATTAGGGAGGGTTTACTGAAGGCCGAAAACTAAAACATCCACATATCTCGGTTAATATTCATGATACAGAAAATACGTTTAAAACATCATATGAAGAACATTAAATTTCCAATAAAATTAGTAATAAACACTTTATCGATCCGACGTATAATAACGCAGATATTTGGAACTTTCGAAATCCTCGAAACCACCTCTCCAGTGGTGCGATTTTAGCCGTTAACAAGATTGATCTTTCACTTTACATTAAACGATAATATATCGCGTTTGGCAACGATAAAACAAATATTCATACATATATTTTTGATAGACATTTGAAGAAATGTTTGGAAAATCGCATCATGAGTACAACTTCAATAGCTGATTTCCGCTAAGAGAAATCTGCTAAAATGGCTCCAGGGTTCAATATATTACCTCGAATATTTTAGCATCTCTTTGGTGGTACCTTGCAGCTGTAAAAAGTACGAAATGATAACAAGTTAGCGTTTTCTCCTACATTCGTGATATATATGTCAAATGATGCCCTCCGCAGAAGACAGGCCATGTCTTACAATGAGATTACTAACAGAGTACAATACGCACATGTGAACATAGATAACTAGAGGTGTTGGTATCTAGAGAAAGAAGCATGAAGCAGAAGGAGTTAGGAACCAGATGGAGTTAGAAGCAACACATCGCCAGTCTATTGTATTAAGGCTTCCGCTCCAGTTGAGCCTTGCAGGGTTCCCGAGGGAGCTGTTACAAGTCCCTGGACCCGGCTCCCCTAACTTTTACCCTTTCTACAATGAGATACTGGAATGGTTTGACATAAAATATATCCTGCTTATTTCTAGAAACAGCTAGTATATAATTCCTTGGCACTAATCGTCTCACAGACAAACAGGAATCATGTTACCAAATACATGAAAGAGATTTAGAAAAGAAAACGTTAATAATGACAAAAAGATGGAATCTACTTCAAGAACTGCGAAAAAAGGGAAGTAAAAAGAAGAGAATAAATAAAAAATAAATCCAGGCAGATTGATCAATAAATCATTTTCTCATAATTATTCTTGAAGACTAAAAAGGATTATATAAGCTCTCTTTAGTTACTAGATATTCAAGTATAGAACATAAACACTGAGTCGGGGAAATGTAAAAAAAAATGTGCACCGTAAAGTTTAAAATATTATTATGACCAACTAAAGTAAAAAAGAAAAAAATACTTTTGTTTTATTCCCCAATGTGAAAATGTGATGTTGAAACAAATAAAAATGGTTAACGGAGAAACATTAAGGAATTGATGTGAATCAACACCCCTGGGGGGGGGGGAGTTTTCCGCCCAGTGGTATTTCAAAGCTGTTCTAATATTTTCCATCCAAGTCATAAAAAATATTTATCTTTTTTTGTGTTCTTGTTTACGTACAGAATATCTTTCAGGTCATTGAGGTCAAAACCACATATTTCCAGCCATGGAGACTTCATCCATTCTCTGTGTTATATTATATGTTCTATCAGTTATATAAAATTCCTTAATTTTTACTTCATTTTTTTCTGTCAGTGTAACAAAAAAAAAAAAAAAACCTGCACTGGTCATGAATGAGTGATTATCAATTTTTTTTTTTTTTCAGTAATTTTCCATTATAAAATACTTTACATAATTACAAGTTAATTTGTAAATACAGTTTTATGCTGTGTGAGTGATATTTTATCAAAGATTATTCTAATGTTATGGTACCTGAGGAGAGTCATCTCTTGAGGAACCTGTTTTGTAAACCTTTTGGGTTGCTAAGGATATCTTTAAGACTAGAGATTTTTCTGTAGGAGGCATTTAAATGAGGTTACCTTGAGAAGAATTCAGGTCATGAGTTGGTTCGATGAGAAAAGGGGATATAAATTGTATGGTGTGTCTGATGAACTTCAATTTTCCCCAAGGTTTTGCACCAGATAACTTCTTGTCTTCTTCTCCTTGTCCCTCCAAATTCACACAAGCACTATATATATATATATATATATATATATATATATATATATATATATATATATATATATATATATATCTTTCTTAGACCCAATATTCAAATATTCTTCAACTTTTATGGCAAGGGTCACTAATTAAAACACTTGCTGATTAAACGTACTTGTAGAAGTGATTTTATTAGAGTGTCGATTAGGAATAAGAATAAAAGTTCTTTTAAATATATTTAATAAAATAAGTAATATTATTTTTCTATCATGGTTTTTTACTAATTGGCTATGAATAATAGCGAACAAAGCAGGTTCTATAATCAAGTAATCTTTACAAATTTCTTTTTCTGTAATCAATTTTAAAAAAAATATATTGCGGAATAAAACCTATAGCGGTAGTGAACAATTTAATTTGACACAAAAGACTCAACCGAACTAAACCAAACTCGGTATGTGATTTAGCACTAACTTCTTCCTTATAGTAAGCCATACTAACATTTCTAGGGACGGGCAGGAGTGGGGGTTATAAGGGTGGCCTGAAATTAAAAATGGTGATATTTCGTTTCCTACTGGGGTTTCGGCAAATAAGCACATATGAAAATTGTTTATTTTATTATTTAGAGAAATTTGCTCAACAATTCTTTGGAACTACCAGGTAACTCACCGGGAAAAATTAATTCAAATGTATGTTAATATTTTGTGCTTAATAATTCAAATCTTTGCATAATGCACAGGAAACGGGAAATATGACAATATGGAGAACAGTGAAGTCTTACATAAAAAAATAATTTTATTACTAACATATCCACAGAAACGACGGGTATTTAAACTAAACACTGGGATGGGTAAATGTCCAAATATTGTGCAAAGTAAAGCCTTGCCAAAAAAATACCATCACCATTCAGGTTCAAATAAATTCCCGAGCGAAGCCGGGTATCTGAGCTAGTATATATATATAAATATATAAATATATATATATACATATATATATATATATATATATATATATTATTTTATTTGTTTCCTTCCTATAGTAACCCTATAAGAAGGCCGTTTATTGGTTTCTGCATGTCCCATGCAAGTTAGCAGATCACATGCATTTGTATTAGTTTACAATTAGTTTATACATAGATTATTTCAAAATTATGAGATAGACATATAAAAAGAATTAACAATAACAACGGTAAATTAAAGTAAAAACATATAAAAAGAAGATTATTAGTCTTAAAAGAAAAAGAGACAAGAAATAATGAATGTCTATAAATATTTTAAGTATTGTAGTTGTATCAGCTATAATAAGTATTTCACTGATGAATTTTATGAAAAGCATGTTCTGCGAATATTTTAAAAGCATTATTATATTTTAAAAATAACTTGTCTTCTTTTATTGGAAATTTGCCTTTTTTTTTGTTCTATGTCTTGTTTTAGTTTTTGTCGTTTGTTAGATAATAGTCTGCAATCGTATATGAAGTGTTGATATGTTTGTGGAGTTGAGTAATCACAGAGGCAAGTATTGTTGTCTTTTATGTTGAATCGTTGGTAGTAAGAATTTAGTGTGCCATGTCCTGTTACTAATTGTGTAATTTATATATATATATATATATATATATATATATATATATATATATATATATGTACAGTTTTGAACGGACCTCATTTTCGTCATCTCCTAGGTAGGATCGATGGACATTTGAAGAAAAAAATCGAAAATTCCGTCATGAGTACAACCTCAATAGCTGATTTCCCTCAAGGGAAATCTGCTAAAAGTTTGAAGTAACAATATATTAATGTGGGGTATATTTACATGTATATGTGTGTGTATATATATATATATATATATATATATATATATATATCTATATACATAAAGTTACACACACACACACACACACACACACACACACACACACATACACACATTCAGTTACATCAGATGGTAGTTTATTGAAGGAAAATAATTGTTATACAATTAAAAAAATAAAGGGGTTAAACAGCAATTTACATGTAAATGAAGGTTTGGAGAAATAGTACTACTATCTTCAAATTTATCTGATAACTGTGAAACCCAATTATCTTCCCTAACTCGGCCATTATACGGACGGAGTTTTAACTCCATTTAATTCTTTCTCAAATGTCAAATTAAATATTCGACAACAAACTTCAAGTCGGTAAACAGCTTAGCTTTTCTCCGCCTCAGAAATTAAAAATACCACTAACTTAAGGAAAGGATAAACCTCGTAAAAGACTGATTTCCCTTAGAAATCCTTAAAAAGTGGGTAGAATAAGATAACTCTAAGATGATACAGTTTGTTATCATGTCGTCGGAAGTAAAAAGGTCCGTCACGCAGGGGCTGCGTAAACTAATCAAATTTCCCACGTGAAGTTTTACAATAGATTATCTACATACTGCTAACCACCGCGAATATTAATTGAGAAAATTGACTCAATGACTTCTGGTAACCGTTTGAACCAGAAGTAACTCAGTCAATTATAATAACCTCCCAATGGAAACCGGCTTAATTATAAACTAAAAGGCCTGCCAACCTCTCAGCCCTGAACAGGTAGATAGAAATATTCTACAGAGGATAGAATAAAAAAGTCCGACACGCAGGGGCTGCGTAAACTAAGCAGATTTCTCCTCCTCTTCCTTGAGAGCCCAGCAGTCAAGGAAACGGCCGAACTAGCTTCTGGCGGGAAAGTCACTTGGTCGTTAGCCGCCAAAAATAATTAAAAATGCTAATATCTCGGTTAATATTCAAGATAGAGAATAAATGTATATAAAGATATTTATAGTACATTTAATTTCCAATAAGATTGATTCTGTACAATTTTTCGACCCGACGTAGAGTAACGGAGATATTTTGAATTTTCAAACTTCCCCCCTCTAAACTCCCCTTCCCTGGTCCGGTTTCAGCCATTAACGAACTTGATCTTTCTTTTTACATAAATCGACTAAATATCGAGTTTGGTAACGATCAAGCAAAAATTGCGACCGCTAGAGCGGTAACAGACAAATATATATATATATATATATATATATATATATATATATATATATATATATATATATATACAGATTTTGAACGGACCTTATTTTCGTCATCTACTAGGTACAGTCGATGGACATTTGGAGAAAAATTTCGAAAATTCCGTCATGAGTACAACCTCAATAGGTTATTTCCCTTAAGGTATATATATATATATATATGTCTGTTAATGCACTAGCGGTCGCAATTTTTGTTTAATCGTTACCAAACTCTGTATTTAATCGTTTTATGTAAAAAGAAAGATCAAGTTCATTAATGGCTAAATCGGACCAGTGGGATGGGGGGGGTTAGAGGGGGGATTTTTGAAAATTCAAAATATTTCCGTTATTATGCGTCGCATCGAAAATTTGTATAGAATAAATCTTATTCAATCTTAATTGAAGATTAATTCAATAAATCTTATTGCAAATTAAGTTTACTATAAATATTGTTCAATACATTTATTCTGCACCTTGAATATTAACCGAGATATTTGCATTTGTATTCTGCGTGTGGTCGCCAGTAGGCTATGTTCGGACTTTCCGCCGAGAGCTCTGGCGGGCGTTTCCATAACTATTCGTCCCTCGTGAATAGGTTTAGAGGTTAGGTTAACTGTTTTTCGGGGCTAGAAACTACTGTGTTATTACGCCCTAAATAAGGTTTTAGGTTTAGAGGTTTTTTACTACTACAATTGTTATTAGGCAGATTTCTCTATTGTAAAACTTCTCGTGGGAAATCTGCTTAGTTTACGCAGCCCCTGCGTGACGGACTTTATTTATTATATATCAGAGTATTGTTTATGTAACATGAGAACAAAAGTCCGCCACTTAGGTGTTGTGTTACCTAAGCAGATTTTCCACGTGTGTCTTGTATTTATCTCAAAAAGATAAAATTCCATGAGAACATTTGGTATTCAAGCTTCGACTAAAGTGCTTCATGATATAACAGCTTATGTTTAATGTGACATGAGTAGAAGAGGGTGTATACTGAAGGGTTGAAATCTAAAAAGATGCAAATATCTAGGTTAATATCAAGATAAAGAATAAATGTACAGAACACTATGTATAGAGCGTTAACAATTTATAAGATTAGTTTACAGTATAGTAGATTAGTATATTAATAAGATTATTTCTGTACAGTCCGAAGTTAAATAACCGAGATATTTCGAATTTTCAAAATTCTTTCCCTCTAAACCCCTCTCCCCCTGCTCCGATTTTAGCCGTTAACGATCTTCATCTTAAGTTTTACATAAAACGCTTAATTATCGAGTTTCGTTTCGATAAAACAATAATTGCGATTGCAGATCGGTAACAGATATGTAGTTTTCAACACACCTCATTTTCGTCATCTGCAAAGGATCGATGAATATTTCAGGAACCTCATTGAAAATCGCGTCAAGAGTACAACCGGAGCTGATTTCCCTTATTATCTAGTAATATAAAGTAGGAATTCAGTATGTTATCATGTTGTTGAAAGTAGAAAATGTGCATTTTTAGCTGATTTCCCTTAAGGGAAATCTGCTATTGAGGTTGTACTCATGACGGAATTTTCGACATTTTTCTTCAAATGTCCATCGATCCTACCAAGTAGATGACGAAAATGAGGTCCGTTCAAAACTGTATATATATATATAAAATTGTAACCTCTGTCTGTACATTGATTTTTTTCGCGAAATTTCACGATAACTTTTCGTTTCACATGTCATAGACACCATAACTGCATTTTGTTTCTTTGGTGTCTGTTTGTTTATTTGTTTGTTTGTTTGTTTGTTACCTTTTCACGCACAAACGGCTGAACCGAATTTTATGAAACATGGTATGTATATTACTACTAGCCCAACTTAGGCTTTAGGCTATAGTAATATTCTCTGAGACGAACAGGAGTGGGGGTTATAAGGGAGGCCTGAAATTAAAAATAGCGATATTTTGTTTCCTATTGGTTTTTCGGCAAATATGCAAATAACAGAAGTTATTTATTTTATAATTTAGAGTAACTTTTGTTATGTACACTTTTGTCGTATGCCTAAGTATAAATGAGTTATAAGTTAAAAACTACTGCGGATGTCAACAATTTTATTTGCCACAAAAAACTAAATCGAACTAAACTAAACTCGGTATGTGAGTTAGTCCTAACGTCTTCCTTACAATACGTCATACCAACATTTCTTGGGACGGGCAGGAGTGGGGGTTATAAGGGAGGCCTAAAATTAAAAATAGCGATATTTCGTTTCCTATTGGTTTTTCGGAAAATGTGTATATAACAAAAGTTGATTATTGTGTTATTTAGAGTAACTTTTGTTATATTCACTTTTGTCTTATTACAAAGTATAAACGAGATATACGCTAAAAACTTTAGTTAGGCGCAGTCAACTGAACATCTGACTTTGCACCAGCTGCTACTAAATTATAAGCTATATTAACAAACATGCTCATAACAAAAACTGTTCCATTGTTATTTAGAGTAACTTAATATATATCTTGGTCGTATTAAAAATATCAATATTGTAGCCTGCAATTCATTCCAATTTTTGAATAAGTTATACCATTCAATCTTTTAATTTAATTTTACCTCACCATGATATATTATGGCGATAAACAAGAACATTTTAAGTATATGAAGCATTTTAAAAACAAGTAACTGTTTCATGAGGAGCAAAGTGTATTACCCCCCCCCCCTTCCTCTGTCTTTCACAGGAATATTAATTAATCGGAAGTAAGTAATTTCTTCCTTTAATGTGTTTAAAAAATCAATTAATTCACAAAAAACGAAAGTATTTAAACATACATAATTAGAATTGAAAATAGAATGTGAATATAAGGTAATGTTAGCGGAATTGAGAGTTGGAATTAGTCATGTTCTGTTGGTTAACCTGGAGCGTCGGGGAGGGGTGGGGAGACCTTCCTGTAATCTAGAACCTCTCTCACTCCCTCTTTCTTAACTCAGCTGTTATATACACTTTTTTCGTATACCGAATTATAAACGAGATATACGCTAAAACCTATAGCGGAAGTGTATTTTGTTATTTAGAGTAACTTTTGTTATAAACACTTTTTCGTATAACGTACTTTAAACGAGATATACGTTAAAACCTATAGTGGGAGTCAACAATTTTATATGGCACAAAAGACTCAACCGAATTAAACGAAACTCCTTATGTGTATTAGCATTAACACATTCATTATAATAAGCCATACCAACATTTCTAGAGACGGGCAGGATTTGGGGTTGTAAGGGAGGCCTGAAATTAAAAATAGTGATATTTTGTTTTCTATTGGGTTTTTTGCAAATATGCACATGACAAAAGTTGTTGACTTTGTTATTTAAAGTAACTTTTGTTATATTCAATTTTGTCGTATAACAAAGTATAAACGAGATATACACTAAATACTAAAGCGGGAGCCAACTATTTTGTTGGGCACTAACGATTGAACCGAAATTAACAAAACTCGGTATGTGAATTATTAGGGTGAATCAAATATAAACGAGACTTTTCGTCTTTCGGGCACAGTAGTGGTGGGAGAACGTTCCCGCCTTTTTTGTTGTTGGGTAGGTTAGTCAGGAGTAGGGGAAGCACGTGATCTCGCCACCTCGATCGTCTCGTTGTCCACCGTGACGATGTCGGAGGAAGAGGTACCCCCGTCGACTGCGCAACGTGTCGTAATTAAGTATCTCGCCGCAGAAGGCGTAAAACCGGCCGAAATCTTGAGGAGATTGACTGGACAGTTCGGGGAAAAGACACTTTCGCGAGCCAGAACTTGGGTGCACCACTACACCCCAGAGTCTAAACAAGCGAGTATGGAGTGGAGAAAACAAGGAGAACCTGGACCAGTGAAAGCCAAGTCACGATTGTCAGCATGCAAGGTTTTGGCTACCGTTTTTTTTGACCAGCGTGGTTTGCTGTACCTCAATTTTTTGCATGAGCGCAGGATAATAAATGCAGCCTACTACTGCGACATTTTCAGTGACGTCGGACTTGCATATCGCCGCAAAAGACGAGACGTACCGATCAGAGAAGTGGTTCTTCTCCATGACAATGCTCGCCCCCATACAGCAGCCATGACTAGGGAAAAATTGGAGCAACTGGGGTGGGAGACACTGGAACACCCTCCTTACAGTCCAGACCTGTCACCCTGTGACTTTCATGTGTTTGGCCCTCTCAAGGAAGCTTTAGGAGGCCAAAGATTCGACAGTGATGGTGATGTTGAAGCCTATTGCGCAATTGGCTGCAGACACGACCTGCATCTTTCTACATGGAAGGAATTGGAAAGCTACATATCCTCTGGGAAAAATGTGTTTCCAAGTCAGGGGATTATGTAGAAAAATAAGCTATATTATTTTTTGCGTTTAAAATTAAAATAAATTTAAAAAAAAAAAAGTCTCGTTTATATTTGATTCACCCACGTAGCATTAATTCTTCCATGATTATAAGCTATATTAACATTTGTAGGTCTAAACGGGAGTTATGTGGGAGGCCTGAAATAAAAACTAGCGATATTTCATTGTCTATTTGTTTTTAGATAAACGTGCTCATAACAAAAGTTGTTTACTTTGTTATTTAGAGTTACTTTTATTTTATACATTTTTTTTCGGGAAAAATGTATGAAGCAAGTAATTCGTGTAGAAATATTGATATGTTCAACAAATCTTTACAATACCAACTACCATGAACCTCCCCTGGAAAAATAAATTCAAATCTATGTTAATATTTTATCCTTAATAAATCAAATCAATGCATAATGCTCAGGAGACAGGAAATATGAAAATATGGAGGACAGTGAAGTCTTACATAAAAAATTAATTTTATTATTAACAAATCAAAGCAATGGTACGGGTAAATGTTAAAATATTGTGCAAAGTAAAGCCTTGCCAAAAAAATATCACCATTCAGCCTCAAATGAATTCCCGGGCGAAGCCGGGTATCTAAGCTAGTATATATCTCTACCGCTCTAGCGGTCGCAATTTTTGTTTGATCGTTACCAAATTCGATATTTAGTTGTTTTATGTAAAAAGAAAGATCAATTTCGTAAACGTCTGAAATCGGACCAGTGGGAGGGGTGGGGGTTTAGAGGGGAGGATTTTCGAAATATTTCCGTTACTATAGCTCGAATCGAAAAATTGTACAGAATCAGTCTTATTGCAAATTAAATGTACTATAAATATTGTTATATACATTTATTCTCTATCTTGAATATTAACCGAGATATTTGCAGTTTTATTAAATCTGGGCGGCTTTCCCGCCAAAAGCTAGTTTGGCAGTTTCCTTCACTGGCTCAGCTCTCGTGAAATTTCTCTATTGTAAAACATCACGTGGGAAATCTGCTTAGTTTACAGAGCCCCTGCGTGGCGGATTTTTACTGAATCCACGTTGAGTATTTTAAACCAGTTTTACTTGGTCATTTTAAATTTTAATTAATTCTGGAAAATAAATGTATGTACTTCGAATATTTATTATTTTAAATTCCTGAATCAAAATTAGTGAAATAACATAAACAAATTTATTGCTTCTATTTCGAATCATAAGCTATATCTGACTAAAACACTTAGAATGTCGTACTAAAAGAATTCTTTTTCAAAAAACTCATTGAGTTTATTCATTTAGTTGGATGGCCCTAAGAAGGAATGTTTTCCTTAAGCAAACCTTCATAAATTTTTAATATGAATGAAAATGTGGATATGGGAAGAAGTGTTTTTACAATTGTTATTTCAGCATATTTATACACGAGTCTCTGAGAACCGACTGACATGCTACCCGATTGAACAAGATGGGAACATGACCTAGGGTTCGTGCATCGATTGGCACTGGGTGGGCGTCATCTGTAAACACAGACAAGCTAAGGATCAAATGTTTGTACTGTGCCGAAATAGAATATTAGCTCCATCTCGTGCAATTCGGTACAGACTCTCATTTCATCGTGGGTTTCGACGTGGGTTCACAGAGAATTTATATTTATATCAAATATTATTTATGTTTGATCTTTCATCACATCTCGCAAAATCTCTCTGCCTTTTTTTTCCACCTGTATGTCATCTTTTCTGTTCCAAAATGGGAGTTTATCGTAGTACATATTTTTACCACACTCATTTAAAAGCTTGTTGCCCAGCAAAACCAAAATATAAAGTATGTAACGGAGGGGCTGCGTAAACTAAGCAGATTTCCCATGGGAAGGTTTATAATAGATAATTCTACATACTGGTAACACCACAGTGAATGTTAAGGAAATAAATAAAAACAGTAATATTAAATCATTCAGTCAATTCACAAGTTATAATATCTAATCGTCTGAATTGTAAACAAACAGGGCAGCCAACTTCGCAGAGCTGAATAGTCATTCTAGGAAAGGAACAATATATCTGTAAAAAATATATCTGAATATAACATATTGATACGTTTTATTACAAAACCAGTAATAAACGTTGTTAATATGAGTTCTTTTGGATTGCCAAATTAAACACACACAAGTTTCACAGTCAGTTTTTCACTGCACGATTTATTTCACAATGCACAATACTCGTGATTAATTATTACTGCTCACAGTATTACAATGATAGTGTCACTGTTCTTCAGATTACACAGTCCAATAATTCACTCACGGTCACTGAAATTTACATCAAGACGGCACTGCACTGTCCTTTACTTCGCGGCACTGCACTTTCTTAAACTCGGCACTAAACTGTTACAGTCATAGCACAACACTATCCTTCTTATAAAAACACTTTACTGCACTGCACTAAGTCGCATTGGAGCACTGATGTGACCATCAAGACATCTGACCGTAAAACTGAGCTGAGGTACTGGCAGGGTCTCTTATAAATGCCTGTAGAAGGGGCTAGCCAAGGAAAGGAACATAAGTTCCAGGAAGAAGGCACGGCGGGCCCTAATTAGATTCTGCCGGTTCCACTAGTTCGAGCTGTACAGGTTTAAATAGAGAAGCAGGATGAGACCAAGGCTCTTCCAAGAAGGACTGGAAGGGACTAGTGCCTTCCACCAATTAGCGACTAATTAGCGGCACTTCTTTGAACGCATCACGCCTTGAATAGTAGAGCCATTTAATTTTCGCAACACTATTAATTTTATTAAAACCTTTTTACTATAGCTAGTGGGGTAATTTAAAATGAATCAGAACCATTTCTTTCTAAATCAAATAGATTTTACAGAACAAACAAAAGGGGGGGGGGTCACCATAACGTATTTGTTTGTATTTTGTATAATAAAGCTTTGTTGAAATATTTGATATTTAAACTTGTAATAAAGTGGTTCATGATATAACAGCTTATTATTAATATGACACTAGTAGGAGTGGATCCAAATATCTCGGTTATTACTCATTAGACGGAAAATATGTATAGAACAATATTTACAGTAAATTTATTTTGCAATAAGATTGGTTCTATACAATTTCTCGATCTTAATAGAGATATTTGGAAATTTCGAAATTCCTCCCCTCTCAAACACCCCTCACCCTGTTCCGATTTCCGCTGTTAACGAACGAGATCTTTCTATTTTATGAATTTGTAAATAGACTGAATGATTTCTTATTGCCGTTTGTATTTATTCTCTTAACATTGACGGTGGTGTTACCAGTACGTAGATGTATCTATTGTAAACCTTCCTTAAACCTTAAGAGTAGATGGTCCAACTTTTTATATTT
The DNA here is from genome assembly GCA_019009955.1 of Riptortus pedestris. Classification (NCBI taxonomy): domain Eukaryota; kingdom Metazoa; phylum Arthropoda; class Insecta; order Hemiptera; family Alydidae; genus Riptortus; species Riptortus pedestris. Next base: position 26,194,059 of record CM032230.1, on the reverse strand, counting down.
TTCCACAATGTAAGGTCTTAGAAATGTGATCTTGGCGAAGTATACAACAAGCTATCATATGTAAAAGGAACCAGTAACCAATGAAAACCTGTTTTAATCTCTCATGGAGAATTTTAGAGTATTCAATGGATTTAATTGCACATTAAAGAATCATACCAATAGCTTATTAGGAAATGTTCTAATTAATTTTCTGTATTAATTCTTTTCCAAGACAACTCAAAAAAATATTGGCCATATAAATCATTTTCTTTTGAGCTAAAATTAATACAGACGAGATTAAAGGTAACCAGTCATAATTGGCCACTTAGAAGGCACCCCACCCCAACTGTTGTTGTTGTTGAGTAAATCTCTTTCATATATTCTTTTTTATTCTCTAATAGGCACTATCAACAAGCCAATTTGTAGGGCGTGTGCTCAAGAGGAATGCCAATACAATGGCACTAAACGAGGCAGCTCTTCTTGTTAAATCTGAAGCAGCATTCCCCCTCAATATTTCCTCGAATTGGATCCATTTTCGATGTCATTAAACGTCTTCCCAATATTCCAAATATAACGTATCCTCTTACTGAAGGATTACGACCAGCAAATGAGGGTAGTTTATAGGATAAGGCTTTCAAATAAATGTCATAAAAATATTTGCTTTGATGACGAAAATAACTACGGAAGGATATTAAAGGACAAACAGCTTCGCAGATAAAAATCCTTTTATTGCAGGCCAAGTTCTATCGTGCCTACCCGATCTTTAGTGCTCTCTGACATAACAAATGTTTAATAAATTCTTTCCAACATATAAATAAATCACAAAAAAAGTTAAGTAATAGGTAACAAGCTGTATACAATAATCATGGATAATATATATACAAAAAAATTTAGAACTTACTAAAATATATCAAAGCTAAAAAAACAAAATGAAGGATTCAAACGTTGTTCAAATGATAAAAACTAAACTAAAACTAAAGCTAGCCACTTGCAAATCTAAAATCTGCATACACTGAGAAAATACCAAGAACATGATCCATGAATGGATATTAAATTATTAAATAAGCCAAGAAATGGTAGAAAATAACAATCAACATCATCGGAAAATTTCAGATTTTACACCACTATCACTAAATGAAATAGAAATTCGAATAAGCATTAAAGGTTACTGGTATTTTATCGTGGGATATTCATTAAAATGTATTACTTAATTTGCTTTCAACATCCTTCACGCTACCCATGAAACTAAAGAGTTTACCACAAATTTCGATATACTTTTTTTGGTGTTCCTTCGGGTTGTATAACTAATTTTTTTCCCGTAAATTTTTGTTTACCCAGCCACTTGTTTTTTATATATAACTCGTTTTTGAAACATTTCTCGCTTTTTCAGGTGGTTTTATAATATATATATATATATATATATATATATATATTATAAAATCATATATATATATATATATATATATATATGCTGTTTCCTCTGTTTCATTGACAATATTTTCATAACCATGGTTTACACTTGGGTTTTCTTCAGTTTCTCAAGCTTCGTGTGGTGTGTTGAAATTTCCATTACCAGACCATTTTTAGAATACAAAGTAAATTCAAAATTATTTTATCTTAACGTAATCGTTGAATAATGGTAACATTACTAAACTGAAATGAGTGAAGAAAGTGAAACATTTTGCAATAGAGTGAAGAAAGTGAATTGCCTTCTTAATTAGTAATAAGTATAAATTAAAAAATAACGTGAAGTTGGAAATTAAATGCTTTTAAATGTTTCCTAACATTGTAAGAATTTATTTTAACAAAATAAATTGAAATGTGAATGAATTATTGGTGGAAATAATCAATATATTTTAAAATTTAAATATAATAATAATTACCTTCCTTGTTTACAACTGCACTACTTCACAATCATCACTAGTTGTTTTATAACTATGCTTATAACCTTTCAAACCATGCTTAACCTACCAACAACATACCATAATCTTCACAACAACCTAATTTTGTTCATATTCTGGTTAGATCTGATCATGTATTACACGATTACAGAAAAAAATTAATATTACACTCGTGAAGAAAGTAGAATTTACAACTCTCGTGAAATTACCACACTCGCTTCGCTCGTGTGGGTAAACGTTTCACTCGAGTTGTAAAATGATCTACTTTCGTCACTTGTATAATAAATACCTATTCTCTCATTATAATGTACAATTCGTATTCTATACACAATAATTTATTATATAGCCGAAGTATGAAAGCTGGCGAGAGTTAAGTAGTGAAGAGACTAATTAACTTGAATTCAAATGTAATAATAAGATATTAAAAAAAAAAAAAAACATAAATAGAAGCGAAATAGTATCACACATTTATCCATATATCTCAAACAGTAAAGCTTAAATTGAAACAAAAGGTGTTATTTAGGGTTGAAATAAGAATTTTATGATATTCTTTGGTACGAGTACGCTTAGGGGATTGCTTAATTAAAGACTCTAAACTCCAAAATACCTGTTATAACTCCATTAATTTTCGAGTTACCGAATACATATAATATTTATTTAAATAAATTCCGCAACGCCGGCGATTTACTGATTATTCAAGAGTGCTCAGAAATGCGAAAATCAAAAAAAAAGTACCGGAAAGAGAAACGGTGATTTTTAAAAAAGTTCATTGGTATACCAGTCTTATATGAAGCGAACGATATTGTATATAAAAACATCAGGGTAATGAAAATAATATAAATGAAAATGGAAGTATAGAAGATGAGAAAGAAAGAAAGGAAGAAAATAATAAGTAAAGGGAAAAAAGAGGGAAACCAAAAAAATAAATAAAAAAAAAAACAAAAATTAAAGTGTATACACCCTGCTAATGTAGGGAAAGACATGAATATATATACATATATAATATCACGTATAATTCCCAAATATTGCATCAAGAAAACACCTTTTGATCCAACTCATAATAGCTGTTTTAAATTGTTCACTTTAAATATCTTGGTCCAATTCAGCATTTATATTATTATTTATTAACGTCCACTTTTTGCAACTTAGGCTAATCGGGACGGGTTATCTACAGGTTACCACCCTTCTCTATTCCGGGTGGGATTTTAGAATGTTATTTAATGAATTTCGTCACTAAATAATTTCCTTTGCCCAGGCGAGAATCGAACTCGCCACTCTAGGTTTACCATGTGAGATAAAGGTCAACGCTTTAACTCACCAGTATTTATATATCAAATTATAATGTTTAATTCAAAACAGGTGTCTAAAATACAAATAAATAAATATATATATGTTAACTGGTACTGACCTCAATTTTGCCATATCGTATGTAGAAATGATGAATATTGGAAGATATTTTTTGTAGAGTGTTTTTTTTTCAATTGTGAAACCCCAATAACAGTTTTTCTTGAGGGAAATCTGCTCATACAAACATCTAGATTGTAGAGTTGATAGCGATGAGATTGGACTTTGGTTAGTAAACAACTCGCCATTTGCCTAATGACAACCCCTCTAGGCTTTACTCCTCCGAGTGCTAAGCAGAAGTAAATACGTTTTACGTCACAACTTAATAATGATTTGGCCATAAGGACATGTCGACGCGGCTTTCAAAACTAACAACACGATCAGGCAATCGCTCACAAACAACATTGGGAATAACAAAATGTACGAACGGTATATAAAAAATAAGAAGTAAAAACGGATACATAGGTCAAACAGAAAGACGCTTCAAGATGAGACATAATGAACATACCAGCTCCTTTAGACTGTATAAAAAGGACTCTGATTTCCCCAACCTTTTGATAATTTGATTAAACGATAATTGCCATTAACTCACAAATATCGAAGACAGCATGAAACTATTACACAGGAACACAAAAAAAAACGCAGACTGTAACTAATAGGAAATATGGAAATATTTAAATAGAATACATTCAATGGTGATGTCCGCAGAGAACTCTGCTAAAGAAATGTAGGACTCCACTAGATGAACTCAGACTATGAATAATAGTCAGAAGAAACGACGAATAGTATGATAGATTCCTTTCAATTATACTTAATAATGTGTATGCATAAACAATAGGAAAAATAAGGAAAAAGAGGAAAAAAAATAAAAAATAACACTTGCTAAATAACATGCAATGTGGAAATCCCAACAGGACATGAGTAGGAATACCTTATACCTGTGTAGACCCAAGCCGACATCGATAGGGACAGCCAAGTAAATAAATAAGTAGGGAGATAAACAAGCTTCCCCAAAATAAAGATAACAAATAGCAGCTGAATATATGGACTACATAAATACAGGACATTTCAAGGGAATACCTAGTACATCTAACGACAGGCTTCAGGATGGTACCATCGCACCGAAAGCACAATGCCACCTGTACTCGAAAAGCAGCTGTACAGGTATGATAGCAGTATTATATACTGGTGGAGCCGACCTGCCACTTGATATGCGACTATATATATATATATATATCATATTTACAACACAATATGATAATGATTTGGCCATAAGACCCGCTCGCATTTATTAAAGCAATCATACAAACAAGGAAGCTTCACTAGCGGCAGCAAGGTGCGCAGAGCAGAGCCTAGACGGGCATGGATGGATTACCTGGCGAAGACTTGCGGAGGATAGAGCCATAAACTGTATACGTTTCTGGCAGAGGCCAACGGGCTACAACTACATTCGCTGGTTTGATTAAACGGAGACAATTACTCTTTCAAATCAAAATCATTAGTTGAGGTATTACCAGATAAGTTGATTCATTTTTTCATTGCGCACTCAATTATAGAAACAGAGTACAATTTGTTACAAGACAATTCAAATAAGACAGGAATCACAAGTTAAAAAAGGGATAGCTAATTTTCCTTACGGGATTTTTGCTAAAAAGTAATTCTCTTTCCTTCTGGGAATTCTCTACGTGATATATTGACAGAGAAAAATCCAACGTCCAAGGGAAATGTGGATCTGGCGTAGAATCACTAGAACAAATTGAACTCAAGAAAAAAATCCAACATGGAAATTGTAAATGATAAAAGTGAGATCAAATGTCTTATCTAGGACATGGAAAAAAAGGAAAATGATATTTCTTGGACATATCATAAGACACAACGCCTTGATTACAAATATATTCGATAGTAAGGTTCTTGGGCAAAGGGGAAGAGGGAGACTTAGAAAATGCAATATTGAAGACATCAAACATCTTATAGATTTCGGTGGATATAGTAATATGAAAATAGCAACTTCCGATAAAACACAATGGTTGCAACTGCAAGGCGTAGTCTTTAAATGATGATGATGATATTGACAAAAAGTGGTCTTCTGACTAAATATTAAAGCCCATCGAAATAAACGCTGAAATTGTATATACTAGGTCAAACAGAATACAGTAATGCCACTTTCAAGAAAAACCCTTGAATAATCACTACCAGATAAAACAAAATTCGACAAAAGAACACAATTTGAGATTAACTGAAATAATAAATGAAGTGATAAGGCCTACAATAAGTGAAGGCTAGAAGGGAGTTTATAAAACAGTAACCAAATTCTTGGAGAAGCACTTTCAAAATGTCAGGACTTACATGAAAATTCACTAATACCCATGTAATACATACATTTTTTAATGTATGTGAATTTTCAGGGTAGTTTAGCTTTTTAAAGGACTAGTGAATGTAATGAATTAATTCGCTGATAGAATGTAATAAACCAGCCTGGAGGTTGTACAGAGGTTAAATAAAAACGATTACCTAAAACCTTCTTTCCAATGGTTGGAATCAAAACATTTTGTTGATACATAATGTAGGCTTCTTTATGGCAAAGGAAAAAAAAGCCCCATGCAAATATTCAATAAGTCTAATGGGTATAAATAAATTTACGAATTTGCAAGTTCCCATCAAGTGATCTTACTTGTCAACGAAATTAGATAGTTAAACTTAAAAAATAAAATGTCATTCAGTCAGCTTATGCACTTATAAATTACCCAAAATGTTACAATTTAACATTGAATGGACTACCGATTATAACTAAAACTCAACGAATAAATCGTCAGTAAAAATTACTATTGTTGATCAGTTGCGCTACGATTCTACAGCTATTAGTATGAAGGTACCGTTCATGATTATTGACAGTTGGTATGCAGAAGAGATATACCTCACTGCCACCCAACCTAGTCCTCCTACCTGTGCAGACTATGAAATACCCTAGGACAGAACAATATACGCCTACTCAATTATATACACCATCAACACTACAGGCTCGCATCAAAGGAAGTTCCTTAAGGGAAGTCTGCTATTCAGGTAGTACTCAAGACTTTTTGAAAAATTTCTTCAAATGACAAAAATGAGGTCCGTTTAAAAATTATATATATATATTTATAATATATATAACTATTATATATATTTAGAGCTAGCAATGTTCAATACCAATTTCGATATATAAGCATTTTCTAAAAAAAAAAAAAACTAAAGATCAAGTTCGTTAATGGCTGGGGAGGGGGTTTAGAGAGAAGGATTTTTAAAAATTCCAAATATCTCTGTTAATATACGTCCGGTCCTAGAATTATATAGAACCAATATTACTGTAAATTTAAATATATACACTCAACCCAAAAAAAAAAAAACCGGACACTTCATTTTTATCGTATTAAAAGCTAATTTTCTTTATGTGGGTATTCTAGTTATTACAGAGAATTTACAGTCTAAGTCCATTGAACTAATCCCTTCAGGATTAGTAAACAATTAGATAAAACTCAGATTAGATTTATTTGTCGTGAAGTTGATCTATTCTAAACTGTAAGTAGTTTTTCGCATATTCAAACATCTTTAATTATCAACCAAGCATTTTCTTAAATTAATGTTTTATTTTTATTTCGGTCCAGAATAATGGGTCTTTCAAACTTAGATGGAAGCCTGGAGCTTACGTTACATTGCCGAAACGCTTGGGGTAGCCCAAGTCTACCATTCACTGTAATAAAAATGAAGAATTATTTTTTTTTTTTTTTAAATGTGTTAATTTATCTTTTCTTTTTTTATTTTGTAAATAATCAATAAAAATTATTCACTTTTGGCTGATTTTGTTTAAATAACCTATAGATTAACCAATTATTTTAATTAAAAAGATTAATATACATATATATTAAGTATTTAACAAAATTATAAGACTAAATCTAAGTGTCCGGTTTTTTTTTGCAGTTGAGTTTATATATATATATATATATATATATATATATAAATACATATTTTCGAGTTCAAATACAAAGAGAGTTATTCGTATTTTCTTGCCTACATGCTCCATTGAAAGTTGATGACAGTGGTGTTGAACAATAGAATGAATTTTAATACAATCCCCTCTAGATGATAACAATTTAAATATCTTTATTCATTGTTAAATAAAATTATTGCAAATAAACGGGTAAATAAGCTAAATAAAACCGGTTAAAAATATACCAATATATCCGCCTTATTATTGATTAATAGTAACATATTTCTTGTAAAATATTAAATATTTCCTTATACCTATTATATTTTGATAGAAAGCATTCGAATTTTCTTTAAATATATGGAACACGTTAAAAATTGAATGCAATTAATTAAAAAAAAAACTTTTTATTTATTTATTAATATTAAATTCAAACTAAATCAAAAATTTACTAAAACCAAAAATTAAAAAAAAAAATCCAGAAAAAAATAGTCACTATCGGCTTGAGTTGATCATGAAATATTGTGGTTACAAAAAGAATACACTACCTCTCACCCACCGATTCCTCTTCAAATACTGGGCCTTAACAACAACACCTCAAGACTTCCAGGCAGTCTTTAACTTTTTTTTAGACAAACGTGTGAGAAGTGCTCTTGCTTTATATATATATATATATATATATATATATATATATATATATATATATATATATATATATATATATATGTAAACACACTAGCGGTCTCAATTTTTATTTCATCGTTACCAAACTCGACATTTAAACGTTTTATGCAAAAAGACAGACCAAGTTCGTTAATGGCTGAAATCGAACCAGCGGGAGGGGGGTTTTCGAAATATCTCCGTTACTATAGGTCGAATCAAAAAATTGTACAAAATCAATCTCATTGCAAATTAACTGTACTATAAATATTGTTCTATACATTTACTCCCTATCTTGAATATTAACCGAGATATTTGAATTTTTATTAAATGTGGGCGGTAACACAGGAGTGAATTTCCCGCCAAATGCTAGGTCGGCCGTTTCCGTAACTGCTCGGCTCTCGTATGGAGATTTCTCTATTGTATAACTTCACGTGGGAAGTCTGCTTAGTTTACGCAGCCCCTGCGTGACGGACTTTTTTTAGACGAACGCGTGAGAAGTGCTTTTGCTTTAACCGAATTGTTTTTTCATTAGGTCCTATACACTGAAAAAGTTTCGTTCAAATCGGTGGGGAAAAGGCCGTCCACACCCCTTGTTAGATACACAAAATATAAGGTGAGATATTCTAAACCTCACTCGAGATAATTGCATTGGCAAACGACCCATTATCTTTGAGTACATCCAATATATCTTTTGAGCTTGGTACCCAACTCTGGGAAAAACCAAGAATGGGAATTCCATAAAATCGAAGTAAAAAAGGAATGAACTGCTGAATGGAGTATGTTGTGACTGTAAATTCGAGAAAAGGAAACATTTTGCAGCCTTAGCCTTTAATAGAGGAAATGTTTATACGAGGCCGAGTTTCCCATTAGCGGCGTGGATTCTGCCTGTATTTTCAAAACAGTTTCCCTCCTATAAGCCTTCCAATAAGCGTCAATTATTGTCTCTCCCAATAATTCACTATTGCCAATTACTAAACCTTAAGTGGCCAATTTACTCACGTGAGGAGGCTACTTTTTAGCAACTCTTTATGTATTTAATTGGAAACCTTCACAATTTTTCCTTCTCTCTTGTTAAGAGGGAAAAACAACCTGGATAATCAAATCGGAATTTAAATATGTTTATTGATATTAAGCGAAAATAAAATAAGATAATAATTATGACAGAAAACCTTTTTTGTTTTATGCTTTATTTTAGGAGATTTCAATTAGGGAAATCAGCTATTGAGGTCGTACTCATGAAGGATTTCCGGAAAATGTCTTCAAATGTCCATCGATCCTACCCAGGAGATGATGAAAATGAGGTCCGTTCAAAATTATATATATAAAATTGTAATCTTTGTCTGTACATTGATTTTTTTTTTTTCAAAATTTCATGATACTTTTTCGTTTCACATGTCATGGACACCATATCTGCAAATTGTTTTTTTCGTGTATGTTTATTTGTTACATTTTCACGCATAAACGACTGAACCGAATTTAATGAAACTTGGCATATATTGTATATTATTACTAGCCCAACTTAGACTTTAGGCTATATTAATTTTCTCTGAGACGTACAGGAGAAGGTTATAAGGGAGGCCTGAAATTAAAAATAGCGATATTTCGTTTCCTATTGGTTTTTTGGCAAATATGCACATAACCAAAGTTATTTATTTTATTATTTAGAGTAACTTTTCTTATATACACTTTCGTCGTATAATGAGTTATACGCTAAACATTATAGCTGGAGTCAACAATTTTATTTGGCACAAAAGACTCAACCGAACTAAATAAAACTCGGTACGTGTATTAGCACTAACGCCATCATTATAACAAGACTTACCAACATTTCTAGGGACGGGCTGGAGTGGGGGTTGCAAGGAGGCCTGAAATTAAAAATAGCGATATTTCGTTTGCTATTAGTCTTTCGGAAAATGTGCATAAAACAAAAGTTGTTTATTTTGGTATTTAGAGTAACTTTTGTAAAATTCACTTTTGTTTTATAACAAAGTATAAACGAGATAGACACCAAAAACAAAAGCGGGAGCCAACTATTTTATTGGGCACTAACGGTTGAACCGAATTTTACAAAACTCAGTATGTGAATTAGCATTAATTTTTCCAAGATTATAAGCTATATTAAAATTTATAGGCTCAAACGGGAGTGAGGTTTATAAGGGAGGCCTGAAATAAAAATTTGCAATATTTCATTTTCTATTTGTTCTTTGGTTAGGATGTATCTAAAACAGCTGTCACCATAAAGCTTTGGACCGTATCAAGGAAAAGGAACTTTAATTCATACTTGGTTTGGAAGACAGAATACTTTCTACGACTATGAATTATACTGTTCATTACGGTAAACCTACATGATGCCCAGGAGACGGGAAATATAATAATATTAGAAGAGTGAAGTCTTAAATAACAAATAGTTTTATTATTAACAAATCCACAATAATGACGGGTATAAACCCTAAAAACTGTGACGGGGAAATATCAAAATATTATGGAAAGTAAAGCGATGCAAAAATAATACCATCTTTATTCAGCCTAAAATGAATTCCCGGGCGGAGCCGGGTACCTTTGCTAGTGTATATATATATATATATATATATATATATATATATATATATATATATATATATATATATATGACTGTTAACGATCTAAAGGTCGCAATTTTTGTTTGACCTTACCAAACTCGGCATTTAATCGTTTTAAGTAAAAAGGAAGATCCAGTTCGTTCATGGCTAAAACCGGACAAATGGAGGGGGGGGGGGTTAGAGGGGATTTTCGAAAATTCTAAATATTTACGTTTATGTACGTCGGATCGAAAAATTGTAGAAAACCAGTATCATTGCAAATTATCTGTACTATAAATATTATTATATACATTTATTCTCTATCTTGAATATTAACCGAGATATTTGCATTTTTCAGTTTTCAGCAAACCCCCACTTTTGCTTATCATGGTACGTAATCAATATTCTATTCTATAATAAACCACGTTATTTCATGCAAAATACCAAATATTGTTTTCAAAAGGATACATTATATGAGATACAAGGATATATGTTGCCCCCCTCCCCTCGCCGGTCATAAGTTCATGGACTACTAACATTTGATTGATTGGAATATAAACTATTCTGATTCATTATAAATTGCAGTACTAGATATAGTAAATAGTTTTCAAAAAAATTAATATTCTGATATATTTCAAAATTGTTATTCTTTACGGTGTGAGGTAGCAGGCCTGTTTGTTTACATTTAAGACGCTTCCCATCGGGAGTTTGTTAAAATTGACCGAAAGATTTCTTATTACCGTTTGTATTTATTCACTTAATATTCAAGGTGGCGTTGTGTTACCAATATGTAGATTTATATATTATTGTTAAACTTCAAGAGGGAAATCTGCTTAGGTAACACAGCCTCAGCGTGGCGGACTTTATTTTAAAATTTCTTGTGAGTGACTAATAAAACGGAAATGCGTTAGAGTTATCACGATTAATGTACCAAAATACTTTAATTTTAATGTGGTTTTGTGGAGAAATCCAAAGGTGTAATTATTTTTTCACACCCATCACAATTTGATTAAATAGTTTCAAGGGCGACACTTTTAGCACTACTCATATCCGACAATTTTAACAGACTTCCCTAAAGGAAAATCAGCTATTGAGGTTGTACTCGATTTTTGAAAGATCAAGATCGTTTACGGCTGAAATCGGAACAGTTGGCGGGGGGGGGGCTAAAAGGGGAGAATTTCGAAAATTCAAAATATCTCCGTTATTATATATGACTAATATATATGTAGTGTATATAACGAATCTAATTGCAAATTTAATATTAACCTACATGCACTCACTGTAATACAGTACTGACCATTAAACATCTCCTGACTGACTGCAGACTACGTGAACATTTGAACTTACCGAACGACTTGTACGAACTATTAACAATAGGTAGCCCACATATAAATACACTATTAAACCACTTGAAGACAACTGACATTTACAACAAACTTTAAACCTCACCTACTCCACTCATTTCTCTACGTTTTATATCTCTGTATAATACATTTTTAAACTAGTGTCTTAGACTTCCATCACCCTCATGCCAGGATTTATATCATAGTTTATTGTTTCATATAGCATTATTTTTACATTTCCTTAATTTTATTTCCATGTACTTTATACTATGTCTTAATAATTCTGAAAACATTTTATCTTTAATTTAATTTAGAGAATGCAAATAAATGCTACTGAGCGACATCGCCTAGTTGCGAAGCTCTTCAAATAAATAAATAACATTAACCCAGATATGTGTTTTTTCTTAGTTTTCGGCCAACCCCACTCCTGTTCATGTTACATAAACAATACTCTGTTATATAATAAACCACAATATTCGAAGCTTAAATACCAAATATTGTTCTTATTGAACTTTTACGTTCCGAGATAAATGCAAATACGAAGTCCTTACTATTTGATTCTTTTTCAAAATAATTGGTCTTCCAATTACTCACTATATGAATTTCCATGGTATTCGTAGACTTCTGTAGCCGCCTAGCCAAGCACTACAGTGCCAAACGTAATAATCATACGTGTGTTAGTAACTTGGACAATTATTGTTAAATGACCGAAAATAAATACTAGATATATGAGTTCAATAAAATGCAAAAATGTCAGAAGTAGATAATCCTAAAAATACGAACCTGAAGAACAGAACTTGAGAGGCTTGGGAGTAACTCACCTGAAACACGAGACATTCAGATTAATTAAATCATATAGAATATAATTAAAGTGATGTTTCGAATTATTATTAACGCTATACATCAAAATCCGATTTATTGTTATGCTACTGTCACTAAATACCAAATATAGTTCTCATTTAGGTAAATGCAAATACGTGGGCCACTTAGGAAATGTGCTTAGTTAACGCAGCTCCTGCGTGACAAACTGTTTTAGCAGATTTCCCTTAAGGAAAATCAGCAATGAAGGTCGTACTCATGACGCGATTTTCAAAAATTTTCCTCAAATGTCCATCGATCCTACCCAGGAGATAACGAAGTGAGGAACGTTCGAAATTATGTATATATATATATATATATATATATATATATATATATATATATACATATATATGTCTGTTAACACTCTATCGGTCGCAATTTTTGTCTGGTCGTTACTAAACTCTATATTTAAACGTTTTATGTACAAATGAAGATCAAGTGCGTTAACGGGTGAAATCGGACCAGTGGGAAGGGGGGGGGGGTTTAGAGCGGAGGATTTTCGAAAATTTAAATATATCCGTTACTATACTTTGGATCGAGAATTTGTAAAAAACTAATCTCATTGCGAAATAAAAGATCTATACATATTGTTATGTACATGTTTTCATTATCTTTAATATTAGCCGAGGTATTTGCGTTTTTTAGTTTTCGGCCTTCAGTAAAACCCTACTCCTACTCATGTCATATCAACAATTAGCTGTTATATTATGAAGCATATTATTTGAAACTTAAATGCCAAATATTGTTCTCATTGAACTTTTACGTCATGAGATAAATGCAAATACGGGACGCAAGTGGGAAATGTGCTTAGTTAACGCAGCTCCTGCGTGACGGATTTTTTTTCTATTTTAGATTAGGCCTCCTTTAATTTGGACATTATTATTGTTTGAGGATGAATGATTTCTTTAATGATCGCCCATATGGTTTATTCGCTCCTGTCAGGCATTGCATAGACGAAGCATACATGTATTTCCAGGTATATCCCACTGTTGTGAATATAGTCGACCTACATTATATTTTCATTTTGAAAAGTACGATTCATCGATTTCGACAGTTACCCCATTTCCTGCCATCTTGATTGGGTTTCTGATGAGACAATCTGCGCCAATCTCCCTTAACTAATAACTTTTCCAATTAGTAGCAGCTTCCGCAGAAATACTTAATTCTTCCTGGCTAAATAAGGTGGTTGTATACTTTTTTGTCCAAGGATAAATCAATCAATAATTTCTGTAATTAAAGGAATCTTTGAACCAGTGAACCATAACCTTCTCTAATACCAGTATCCAAACAGCAGCTTGCATTGTGACATCACAATCTAAAAACATTCACTCTATTATATAATTTCACATATAATAATGTGACCATTCCGGTATTCTTTCCTTTCGAAGCCGGCCTTTACTTGAAGAAAATGACTTGTTTTCTCCATATTTTTAAAATCACTGTATAAATTAAATAAAGCCATAATTCTAAATGCAAATACCAAATATACGTTTCACTTTAGTGAACCAGTTACTATTTAATCGAGTACTAATCACTAAAGGTGCTCAGGTTAGCCACGTTGAGTTTAAGCTTTGGCCTTAATCTCACAAGGTAAACCTAGAGTGGCGAGTTCGATTCCCGCCCTGGGCAATATACTAAGTGACGAACCCATTAAATGAAATCTTTAGTCCAACCCTGGTTAGAAAAGGGTGGTAACCTGTAGATAATCCGTCCCAACTAGCCATAGTAGCAAAAATTGGACGTTAATAAATAAATAGCGATGCTGGTATTAAACGAAAAAGATCTAATATATATTGTGTCCACCATATATGACCTCATTCTACTCTTATTAAATTAAATAAATAAAATATTTTGTCGGGTTTCATTTAAAATTACTGAACAATGAAAGTGATATACGATATTTTTGTTGCAATAGATTTGATCAAAATATGTCTTCGAATATAATTCAGATAATGAAAGTTATTTCGTATTACATTTTTTTTTCTGAATTCATTCCTCTCCCTATAGACTTCTTTCACATTTTCCAATAAAAAGGGCTTTCTGAAATAAAGATTTGTACATTTTACGGCTAAAGGATGATTCAAATCGAAAAATTCAGCGATATGAACTCTTTTTAGAATTTGATTTTCTACAAGAATCCATAATAAAAAGTATGGCATTCCATCGGAATTTCCAAAGTTACGGTCGCTGGAGAAGTAATGGAGAAGGTTACGAGGTTTAATATGGACTGAAATGATTCTCCAGGAGTCACAATTCGGCCACACCAAGTCTGTCATTTAATAACATAATTGGTGATTTTAAGGGTGGTGGAAAGGGAAGGTGGGACGGGACACCCTGTTTGTTCTCTTGATCCTCCACCACCCGTCTTAAGTTCGGGTACTTCTAAAATTTGAGTGATTGAGATAAAAATTATTCTGATTCATTATAAATTACAGTACAAGATATAGTAAATAGTTTTCAATAAAAGTAATATGGTATATACAGATATATTCCAGTAATTGTTTTTCTTTCCGGTCAAGAATATTTCAATCCATCTGTTCAGCTCTGAGAAGTTGGCAAACCTGTATGTTACCAATTCAGTCGTTTTCCGTTGGGAGCTTATTCAAGTTGACTGAAAGATTTCTCATTACCATTCGTATTTATTCCCTTAGTATTGCTCGGTGATATTGAGTGTTACCAGTATGTAGTTGAACTTCAAGAGGGAAATCTTGGTTTACGCCGCCCCTGCGTGACGGACTTTTTAAAATTATAAATATCTCATTGGAATTGCAACACAAAAATAATACGTAGTGGCTAATATGAATAAGAAGCCTTCCTGTGTATTGACTTAAGACCTCATGAATAAATAAGTTATGTTTAATCATGGCAGGAATGTATCATTTAATGGAGTATGCAAACACACTCCAATATTGAAGTATCGTTTCTTATCTCCATCAGCGGAGAGAGAAGGTGGATGGGTTAAATGGAATTACGTTGGCCACACGGCTGACGACTGATCATCAGAAGGTAATTAAGGTTTGAATAATCATCAGAGCAGAGCACGTGGAGGAGACTAATGTAGACCTTCGGATCGACCTCATCACTGGCCGATGGCTACAATACATCCACTCACGGCTCAGCCCATTTAGACAGCATCGAGGAAGAAAAAACACTCAATAACATTCCAGGCACAAAAAAACGAGAACTCTTTGTAATGAAACTAGGAGAACTATTTAATCTATATCTGAGTTGTGTGAAAAATGTGCTCAAATGGCCATCGATCCTACCCAGGAGATGACGAACATGAGGCCCCTTCAAAACTATATATATATACTTCCCTGTTAGCGGTCGTAATTTTTATTTGATCGTTACGAAACTCGATGTTTAAACGATTTATGTAAAACTAAATATCTAGTTCGTTAATGACTGAAATCAGAAAAGTAGGAGGAGAGGGGGATTTTTCTTAATATCTACGTTAATATGCGTCGGATCGAAAAAAATTGTATAGAACTCATCTTATTGCAAATGTAATGTTTTATTATTGTTGTTATTTACATATTTTTACTATCTCGATTATTAACCGAGATATTGGCCTTTTTTAGTTTTTGGCCGTCAGTAAACACCCACTTCTGCTCATTTCATTTTAACAATAAGCTGTTTATTATTTATTATTCTGAGTTGGTATTCTGGCAGGTGGAAGTGACTTAGAATGTAAGTAGGATGAAAGAAGTGGCTAAGCTTCCACTGTAACAATTTATTAAAACGGCAGAGCGCTTTCGATGCAGTGTATCATCATCAGTGCCCGGAGGTCCTGGATTTTGACCTGACGGCTCTTGGAGATAGACTGGCCAGAAAATGCTCTGCCGTTTTAATAAATTGTTATAGTGGAAGCGTAGCCAATTCTTTGTTTATAATTATTTGAAGCATAAATACCAAATATAGTTCTCATTGAACTTTTACTTCTCGAGATAAATGCAAATACGCGACACACTTGGGAAATCTGCTTAGTTTACCCAGCCCGTGCGTGAAGGACTTTTCAATGTTTTATTGGAACAGAAAAAGTTTATCACGGCATGTATTATTCAAAGCAAATAGATCTTGAGAATTCTTTTATGGGGCACCCCAAAAGGCAATGACTTAAATTCATCTTGCCCTATATTTCGGAAAAGAGTTTTACAGATATTTGAGATCCAAAGCTAAAAAAATATATTTAAGAATGTTGAAAAAGAACACACAGATATAAAAAATATATATACATACTTTAGTATCCTTCTAATGTTTCATAATTATTTGAAATTCTCACAAAGTTGTGTTTAATGTCTACCTTGCGCAACTATGCATTATTTGGATGGGTTATTTACAGGCCACCATCTTTTTAGCCATGGAGGGACTAAAGATTTTATTGAGTAAGTCTGGCAGTTGCAAGACCAATGCATTAACTAAAATGGTTGACCTAAACCCCTGCATATTAATTAATAAGTGTTATATAAATTATTGAACAAAGTTGCTTTAATCAATACTGAAATATTTAAATTGTGTAATTATTTTTTATGTAGTCATATTTTGTAAATTTTAATTGACAATAATGTCATTCACTACTTTAATTGGAATAATAATATTCCATTTCTATTACAAGATCTGAGTTTCGATAATTTTCAAATGAATAAAACCTCCACAATAAGAAGGGAATAATCCAATAATCTTGGGAAACCGGAGGCTTATTAGATTGAATTGATTTTCTCTCTCTTTATTGGAATACAAAAAAAAACTAATTGAATACAAATAACTGTTCTATTTTCCTTCTCTTATTGTTCGCACCATTCATTCAGCTAACTAGAATATTTGTTATCCGAAACAAGGTCATTTTAAGGGAACGAAGTAAATTCATTTGAATTCATGGCTCAGCCTGTGTATACAAAGCGGATTTCCTTGCATCAAGTGCTATCACAGTAGACATTCTTCATCAAATTTAGTCTTTCGTGATCTTGGGAAATAATAAGCAAAGAGAATTACATTTTGGCGACCACAATTCCATTGCAATTCACCTGGGAAAAAAAAAAGTCCGTCACGCAGGGGCTGCGTAAACTAAGCAGATTTCCTATGTGAAGTTTAGCAATGGAGAAATCTGCATACTGGTAACACAACTCCACCATAAGTAAATAAAACCGGTAATGAGAAATCTTTCAGTTAATTTTAATAAACTCCCAACTGAAACGGCTGCTGAATTGTAAGAATAATTTATATTTTAATAACTCAAATTCTAGTAGCCCAAGAACTAAAGAAGGGGGGGGGGCGGATGAACTGACTTTTTTTCTTTTTTTTTTATTATTATTATTTTTAAACATGAAATTCCTATTAAATTTAGATGGGCCATGTGGAAAGGTGAGCAGCTTTATGTGGTGCTTTTCTTTATATGAAGAATTCGCTGAAAGCTTGATTACCACAGTGGATAATCCCAGTTCTTTTAAAACTTCGACTGTCCTTTGAGACATTGCACCTATGTATTAGAACACCTTTGTCGCTCCATTTTTCAATTGAGTATTTTTCCTTGAAATACCCACAGTAAGATTCATAAACCCTCTTCTTTTCCTCGTCTACTTCTGTTGATTGCTTGTTTCGGAGCTTACTGTGGCATGTAGGATAACTTCTTAGTTTTCTATTCATCTCTTCTCGACTCTCTCTCTCTCACTCTCTCTCTCTCTCTCTCTATATATATATATATATATATATATATAATTTTTAACTGCTCATTTTGACATATATTACGTAAGAAAGGTAGACACTAACAAGTATTGGATTTTTCTTATTCTTCATAAATCAGTCATCTAATTCCTTGTAGAATGTAAAGGGAAATTTTCAAATTTCCATATTATTACGAAATGAACTAAGAGTAGTATAGGTTGGGAAAAGACGAAAATAAAAAATTGCGAATTTCTTCGTACATAATAGATATAAAAAGAATCCAAATAGGACCTTTGCGTTTATGATTAAAAGAGTAATAAATAATGTTCGACATTCTTCATCCGATGAATTGGAACGAAGATCCCGCATGTTACAATCAAATTAAATAATTCCATTCATTTAATTTAATAGATGCACAAGGAAATCATGTGGTTCCCACGTCAGAATTTTCAATTTACAGTGGTGTTTAATTTTATGGAGTGCTTACGTTCCTAATAGCTGCCAAATGTGAGCTGAATGTTGAATTAATACGAGTTATTAAGGGACAATATAATTAATTAACATTTGTGCTAATTAAGGTAGGTGTAGGGCACTCAGCATAATAATGCGGCATTTATAGAGGATACTTCAATATTGCCGGGCAAATGTGCGAGTTTAATGATGGAATGGCCGGTCCTCGCCAAACTAGCTCCGACACCATCAGCAAAACCAGTCAGCGAATATTAAATACCTACTAAAATACACCTTTATCAGCTCTGATGTTATAATTAAAAGGAAAACCATTATGATATTACCCATTATTTCAGAAAATCTACCTTAATGAAAAAGGTCTTCAAAAAATATAGACTGATCTTACCTACTAAATAATACTAGGGTTCTTTTGGATTGCAAAATTAAACACACAAACAGTGTTTTTATCACTGCACGATTTATTTGACGATGTACTACAAACTATGTAAATTATTCATCACTACTAATCACAATATGCACTGATAACTTCACTTCTTATTGTACAGTCCAATAACTCACGATCACTCAAGTTCACAAAAACACGGCACTGCACTAATCTTCAAAATAAAATACGGCACTCCACTGATCTTCACAAAAAATACGGCCCTGCACTGATCTTCACATAAACTCGGCAATGCACTAAAACTAGAATCAGTCTCAAAACGACAATGATAATTCGAATTATCACATATCAACACATCAAACCAATTTTCTTTAGGGGAAATCTGCTAATAACACCACAATCCGATAAATTCTCGTGCTAATTGGGGGGGGGGGGTCTGAATTTTATTCATAAGAACAAGTAAACGCGATTCCTTTTTTCATTTTAACCAGAAGCACTAAATCTAATGTAATTACGGGGCTCAGGTTAGCCATGCGAGTTAAAGCGTTGACCTTTATCTCACATGGTAAACCTAGAGTGGCGAGTTCGATTCTCACCTGGGCAAAGGAAAATATTTATTGACGAAATTCATTAACCCGTCCCGATTAGCCTTAGCTGCAAAAAGTGGACGTTAATAAATAATAATAATGTATTTATTATAACTGGTAATTATAATTCATAGCATTCTCCATGAAAATGAAATGAAATGTGTTTATTTTTATATAACGTTCCATATTAGGATACGTAAAATATTTTTTAAGTTTTGTATGAAAAATTGACTAATATTATGTAAATTAATTAATAATTAGGCATAATAAATTAATTTCCTTGACAATCTTAATACCACTCTAAATAGATAACATGCATTTAAAATTTACTTCCATGCTTTGTTATTAATCTTAAATTTAGTAGGGATGACGTGATTTATAAATGTTGAGAAACTTGACGCAACCGTAAACACAGTAGACAGTTAAATAATCTCTAAAAATATTTTTCAAAACTCATTCTTATACGAAATTTATTCATTTATTGCCGTCCACTTTTTGTTACTATGGCTAATTGGGACGGGTTATCTTCAGGCTACCACCCTTTTCTAGCCAGGGTGGGACTAAGAGTTTTATTTAATGAGTTTGCCACTAAACAAAAACCTATTGTCCAGGCAGGAATCGAACTAGCCATGTGAGATTAAAGCCAACGCTTTAACTTCCTTGGAGAACAGAACGTAAAATGAGGTGCTTTTGTGGCATTCATCACTAGGAAAATCGTGGTTAACAACTCCTTTGCGTGACAGACATTTTTATCACTTGGTAATAAATACATTAAATCAGCTGATGTGACTCCCATCGCGATTTCCCAGTTTGACCTACTTGCGGAAATCCAGAATAATTAAATACAGGTTCCTTTCTTAAGCTTCACAAATCAGCAAGTAAAGCATTAATAATTAGTTACAACTTGCTGAGGTTATCTCAACTAGATAAAATAATTATTTAATTTAAGTTGGATTCCAGTGGAAACTTCACAAAGGTATTGGTAACTTCAGCCCCAATGATTAATTAGTATTCCAATGGTGTAGCTCTGTAATCTCGTCGGGTTATCGGCCACAACTTCCCTACAACTCCGATAACAAGGGAAGTCAACCTCAAAGAACTGCAAGCAGAAACTCTAGAAGCAAGGAAATGAAGGCCCACTAAACTGAAATGGCTGAAACTACTTTATTAGCGAATATCCTTTTAGATAATAAGCTTTTACCTTGCGTCGCATGGAAAACTGGGACCAAGATAACTTTCCCTTATGGTGCTCCTAGATACCAAAAGCCTATCCGCCTGTTTGTATATATGCGTGTAAATAACTTAACCCCATAAATTTCATGTCCACTACCCTTAAACATAGAAAATATTTAATTTTTGAGGTATTATTCAGATGTGCTAAGGTAATCTAATTGGAGGACGAGGGGGTTGTTGAAGTCTAGCAAAGATATAAAAAAATAAATAGAAGATTTCTCCATAACTATTTCAGGTTACTGATTATTATTATTATTATTATTATTTATTAACGTCCACTTTTTGCAACTTAGGCTAATTGGGACGGGTTATCTACAGGTGACCACCCTTTTCTAGCCAGGGTGGGATTTTAGGACGTTATTTAATGAGGTTACTGATTTTGTTTATCATTAAAAAACTACACATTATGTGCTATATCAATTCTGAACCAATGAAACTGGAGTGGTGATTCGTAACGAGAATGGACCAAAGTCTTCTGAAGATCTGACCTTGGAGGCCAGCATGAGATACTCAGCAGCGTGGAAAGCTCTTTTCAGATACAAGCAGCTGTACAGATCAAATACCGCCACTGAGCTAAATGTCCGTCACGCAGGGGCTGCGTAAACTAAGCAGATTTCCCATGTGGTTATATTTTAGAGAAATCTCCATACGAGAGCCGAACAGTTACGGTAAAGGGCCGAACTAGCTTTTGGCGGGAAACAAGTTATCTGTCATCGGTCTATAATTAATAAAAATGCAAATATCTCGGTTAATATTCAAGATAGTGAATAAATGTATAGAACAATATTTATAGTAAATTTAATTTACAATAACATTGATTTTATATAATTTTTGGATCCGACGTATAGTAACAGAGAAATTAGAATTTTCAAAAATCCCCCCCCCTCCCACTGGTCCGATTTCAGCCATTAACGAACTTGATCTGTCTTTTTGCATACAACGTTTAAATATCGAGTTTGATAAAGATCAAACAAAAATTCAACCACTAGAGCGTTAACGGACAAATATATATATATATATATATATATATATATATATATATATATATATATATATATATATACGGCTGTCTGCTCCAGCGGTTGGAATTTTTGTTTTGCAAATTTTTCAATGGAAATGCGTTCTTCGTCAGGCATAAATTTGATTTGAATGATTGAATACTTCCCAGCAATGCAGCCATCATCTCCTGGGTGGGATCGATGGACATTTGAAGACCTTTTTTCGAACATGGCGTCATGAGTACGATCTCAATAGCTGATTTTCCTTAAGTGAAATCTGTTAAAATTATGGGAAAGCAAAGTCCTACCAACGTTGACCTATGGATGTGAAACATGGGCAGTCAACAAAACCACAATTAGAAAACTCAGAGTTCTAGTGACAGTAATGGATCGCTACATACTACACGTCACCAACAGAGAAAAAAGTCCAAGAAGTGGACTAGAGAAAAACTAAATTCCTTGACATAGCGTGGACCACAAAAAAGATAAAATGGACATGGGCAGGATACCTGGTGAGGGAGAATAAAGATAAACGGTATAAAAATATTATCAATTGGTACCCTCGGAACTACAAGAGGAGGAGAGGAAGACCAACTACTCCATGGGACTTGGAAATGAGAATGATAAGTGGCGAGGCAACATGGCAGAGAGTTGCTGAACAAAGAAGAAAATGGAAGAGATTTGGAGAAGAATACTATTGCGCCAAATAATATACGCAACTTATCAAAACGAGATTAAAATAAAATAATATACAAAAATATATATCTTGTTAAACCTCAGTATCAGTTTGTGCAAACCAACTATTTCAGCTTTAGGCATTTATTGTCATAGTTGGAAACAAACTACTGCCATAAAATGGCTACAGTTGAGATAAGTACTGCAACTCAAATTTAAAATAGAGTTAGATGCCCTCCTGAAATAAATTAGCAGATATTCACACAAGAAAACTCAAAAAGAATTCAAAAGACGTCAATTTTAAGTTGAATTTTTAGTAG
Source organism: Riptortus pedestris (assembly GCA_019009955.1). Taxonomy (NCBI): domain Eukaryota; kingdom Metazoa; phylum Arthropoda; class Insecta; order Hemiptera; family Alydidae; genus Riptortus; species Riptortus pedestris. Next base: position 26,171,122 of record CM032230.1, on the reverse strand, counting down.
ATACATTCAAATAAAAAAATGTACAGTACCATCACAATCAGAGATATTTATGCATGTACAAATAAAGTTTATATTTATTTATAGAACAAGCATACTCCCACTACAAATTGTGTTTTTGTTTTTTTTATTTATTTATTCTAAAAACAAAAATAAATTTAAAGATAAAATGGTGAAGTAGGGTCGCCAAAATATAGTTATTTGCTAAATTCGCTGTGTGCAATTGTGGATAATTGGGAACGGTTATCTGCAGGTCACCACCCTTTTCTATCTATTTCTGGGAGTTAGGATTCTATTTAATAAGCCCGTCACTAAATAAATTACTATTGCCCAGGCGGAATCGAGCTCGTTACTCTAGACTGAACATGTGCGATTAAGGCCAACACTCCCAAAATAAAAATTTGGAAAACAATGACATAATCACAGTTAACTTAAATATTCTTTACAAAGTTAATAAGTAAATATGACAAAGATATGACAGTAAAACATTTAAAAAGAAAATTAAATAATTGATAAAACAAATATTGTACTTACAAATTTAAATTGTATTTTTGATTTATTTTATTGACAGGAGGCAAAAAAAAAATATCACAAAATGTGCTAGGAGAAAAGTAAAATCTTAAAAACAAAATAATTAATTTATTGTGACATTAGCAACTTTCCTTCAACTTATGAAAACGAGATTAAAATAATTAAAGTCCGTCACGCAGGGGCTGTGTAAACTAAGCAGATTTCCCATGTAAAGTTATACAATAGAGAAATCTCCATACGAGTGCCGAACAGTTACGGAAACGGCCGAACTAGCTTTTGGTGGGAAACTCACTCGTCCGTTACGCACCCACGTTTAATCGAAATACAAATATCTCGGTTAATATTCGAGGTAGAGAATAAATGTATATAACAATATTTATAGTAAATTTAATTTGCAATAAGATTGGTTTTATACAATTTTTCGATACGACGTATAGTAACAGAGTTATTTCGAACTTTCGAAAATCCCCCCTCTAACCCTCCATCCCCTCCCACTGGTCCGATTTCAGCCATTAACGGTCTGGTTCTTTCATTTTACATAAAACGATTAAATATCGAGTTTGTTAACGATTGAACAAGAATTGCGACAGCTAAAGCGTTAACAGACAAAACATAAATATATACATATATATATATATATATATATATATATATATAAATATATATTATTTTGAATGGATCTCATTTCGCCATCTCCCAGGTAGGATCGATGGACATTTGAAGAAATATTTCGAAAATTGCGCTGAGTTCGACCACAATAGCTGATTTCCCCTAAGGAAAACCTTCTAAAATAATATACAAAAATATATATCTTGTTAAACCTCAGTATCAGTTTGTGCAAACCAACTATTTCAGCTTTAGGCAATTATTGTCATAGTTGGAAACAAACTACTGCCATAAAATGGCTACAGTTGAGATAAGTACTGCAACTCCAATTTAAAATAGAGTTAGATGCCCTCCTTGGAGTTGTAATAGTCCCATTTCGTTGAACTTTTGTCATATTTGTTGTGCTACAATTTCATTTGTTTTATATAGTGTTTCCACCCTCACAATGAAATATAATTCAAAATGTAACTAAAATAAAAGAGATTTCAAATAAATTCATTGCCCACTCATTCAACAGAAATAAAAGTCCGCCACGCAGGCCCTGTGTAAACTAAGCTAATTTGGAGTTAAACAGTAGATAAATTGACATACTGCTAACACTACACCACCGTTCATAAATACAAACGATAATAAGGAACCTCTCGACGGGAAGCTTCTGAAAAGTAAACAAACATGTCTGCCAATCTCTTACCAGAAATATAAACTATTACAGAAATATCTCAGAATATAACATATTAATTTTATTAAAAACTATTTTCTAAATCTAGTACTGTAATTTATAACTAATGAGAATAATTTTTATCTCAATCAATCAAATTTTAGTAGTACTAGAACTACGAGAGGGGGCACCAGAACATAATTGCAAGTATCCAGTTTAATAAAGGTCCCTTGAAAACAATATTTGGTACTTCATAAGCACTGCGACTCTAGCACACTCTGGTGGCGAACTGGTGAACTATTGATTTCTCTTGGTGGGGATCAAGCCTGGGACATTTTTTACCCCTTCAGCGTAATAAAGTGAGGAGTAGAAGTACCCATATAATTGGTAGATGTGTGGTATATATATATATATATATATATATATATATATATATATATATATATATATATATATATATAATTGTAACCTATACCTGAAGTGAACAATTTTATTTATCACAAAAGACTCAATCTAACTAAATAAAATTCGGCATGTGTATTAGCACTAACGTCTTCATTATAATAAGCAATACCAACATTTCTAGGGACGGGCAGGAGTGGGAGGCCTGAAATTAAAGTTAGCGGCATTTCGTTTTCTATTCGTTTTTCTACAAATATGCACATGACGAAAGTTTATTTTTTTATTTGAGTTACCTTTGTTATATTCACATTTGTCTTATAACAAAGTATAAACGAGATACATATACACTAAAACTTAAGCGGGATCCAACAATTTTATTGGGCACTAACGATTAAACCGAACTTAACATATCTCGGTATGTCAATTAGCATTAGTCCTTCCATGATTATAAGCTATACTAAAATTTTTAGGTCAACGGGAGTGGGGGTTATAAGGGAAACCTAAAATAAAAAATTCGCGATATTTCATTGTCTATTTGTTTTCAGACAAACTTGCACATAATAAAAGTTGTTTACTTTGTTATGAACTACCAGGTACCTCACCTGGAAAAATTAATTCAAATCTATGTTAATATTTTGTCCTTATATATATTATATTGAAATCGATCCATAAAGCACAGGAGAAGGGAAATATGACAATTTGGAGGACAGTGAAGTCTACATAAAAAAAATAATTTTATTATTAACAAATCCGGTATACCGGACGGTTATAAACCTTAAACATTGGGACGGGGAAATGTCAATATATCTTGGAAATTAAAGCCTTGGCAAATAAATACCTTCACCATTCAGCCTCAAATGAATTCCTGGGCGAAGTCGGGTATCTGAGCTAGTATATGTATATATATATATATATATATATATATATATATATATATATATATATATATATACATACGCACACAATTGTTAGTCCATACTGGGTTAAAAATGAAAATGTCACCCCTTTCAGTTTAAATGGAACCTGCTTAACAGGAGTGATAAAACAAATAACATACTCAAAGACCGTCCATGGCCAAAAACATTAAAATGATCTTCGTCTTCTGCCACATAAAACAATGAAGTATTTTCTTATCTGGAATGAACTTATGTTTTAAGTAAATCTATGATCACTCAGTAACTCTATCTTGGAAAAGTGAAATTCACGTGTTTATTCAGCTTATTAAATGTTGTTGTTATGTATCGTAATCTTCTTGAAATATTCAGAATTGAGGTTTTAAATTATTTATTTATAATGAAACATTCAGAAGAAACTAGATAGTAATGCTTGAAAACGTAACAACAATAAAGATGCTTAATCAACAAACATGTATAATGAATTAATAATCTATGAATCCAAATGCTGCAAATAGAATTTACCTGTTCAATTGGTTTACCAAATCTGGAAAGTATAGATATGTGAAGAGTTTTATTTGTAATATAAAAGATAAATAAAATGGAAAAATGTGAGTTAAATCCCTTCCAATGGGATACAGAATTGTGGAGCTATTAGCGGGAGTCTGGTTGAGGTGTTTTGACGGGAGTGCTATTATGATTTCCATACAACTTCATCCTACCGTTTTACCCAGACAAGCCAGCTGTCTTTCCTTCAAACTTTTCTCAATATCCCCCCCTTTCAATCTTTCTTTAGTCTTTTCCCTTTTTATTATTTTATTCCCTCCGGAAGCCTTTGCGTTCCTCTCATGTTTTATTTATTATCTGTTAAACTCAGTTATTGGTTCGGGCAAGCAAATAAAGTAAAAAGACTGAACGAGGAAGTGCCTAAAATGTATCAACATTATATATATATATATATATATATATATATATATATATATATATATTGTTACGTTTTTATTACCAAAATCGTAAACGTTGTTTATTAGAGTTCTTTTGAATTGCAAAATTAAACACAAGCTTCACTGTTTTTATCACTGCGCAATTTATTTAACAATGAACTACACACTTGGTTAATTATTCTCAATTACTACTCACAGTATGTACTGTTAGCTTCACTGCTCTTGTTATTACACAGTCCTATAACTTACTCACGATCACTGAAGTTCTCAAAAACACCAGCACTGCACTTTCCTTTACTTCGTGAGATAACGGCACTGCACTTCCCTAAACATGGCACTTTACTGCTACTTAGAGAGTCAGGGCACAACACTGTTCTTCAGATAAAAACACTTTACCGCATTGCAACTGTAAAGGCGGGAAGCTTTTTAAATACAATAATTAGAGAGCATTAGACTGAAATAAAAGTATTGAAGAGAGATAATTTCCTCATAAGAAAGCATTAGACTGAAATATTTACTATTTTATGGAAAGATGAGGGGAAATAATACAAGTCACTATTTGAGTTCTCCAAAGAATCAAGTATATATTGAATAAGCAACATATAATACACTTTATAGTAGGCAGCTAATTTTATACAACTTAAATCCTAAAGAATGCTGATTTCGAAACGAACCTTATGCCCAATTGAACACAACATTAACATTTATTGAAATAGAGGTTGAGAGAACGAAGAAAATTTAACTTTATAAAATACTTTAGCGGCAAGCCAATAATATATACAATATAATGATCGACGGTCCTATATTATGAGTACTCATTCAACTGTTTTCGTAGATAATGCTAGCATTATAATAAGAAGTAGGTACCCGCGGGAAACATATACTTTCCTTGAAGTGGAGTCTTCTTCCGGTGTTATTTGGTGTTTCTAGCTGGTGAATACTGGTTGCGGAAACCTTTCTTTTCGATGCGGCGATCCTTTGCTGACACAAGAGTTGCGGGCGGTGAATACTATTCATTCTTTTGCGAAGCCAACTACCCGTCGACTCTGGCGAGGGAAACCAACAGCACCGATATAATGGCCGCTCAGATCAAGCGAGCTCTTGGTCGTGTAGGCTAGAGCGGCAGTTTCGTCTCCATGCCACTGCCTACGTGATCTCCATATGTGCGGCGGGTTTGTGAACTAAGCGAGTTCGGGAAATGCTATTTATAGAGAAGCGTCAAAATCAATGCCGAATCGGCTGGGCCCTTCGAGGTCTGGACTGGTAGGGACTAGGAACGGCTGGACCATACAGCGGCACCCTTTGATCTCCTCCGCACTCACCGAACACCTGACCATCTCTGTCCAATTCTTTCATGTATTTAATTTTGAAACAATAATATATATACATAGTTTGAAAATGTAGCCATACCGGGTCAAAAAACAAAAATATCCTTTCTTCTTTAAAACATCCTATTTATATCCTCAACGCGTTTCAAACCATATAGCTTCTAATTAGGGGGTTCCTTTTTCTCTAAAATTAAAAATTCATATGTTTTGTTCATTTAGAACACACTCTATTTACAATAAATCTCTTATTATAATTCTCTTACCTAACTTTTATCAGCAACATCTACCTGCTAAACCAGAACTGTCAAATTTGCTCTACCTATGACCCAACAAAATTAGACATTGCTGATTTTGTAATTTGATGTTTCTTACAGAAGTAAGATAAAAGAATAACAATAAGTGATGTATTGTAAATAGAGCGTGTTCAAAATTAATAACAAATATGAAATTGTTATTTTAGAGAAAAAAGATCACTTTGTTAAAGAGCGATAAGACTCAAATAGCGTTGGGGATATAAATAAAATAAAAATTATGTTTTAAAGAAGAAAGGAAGTTTGTGTTTTTTGACTATTATAAGCTACATTTTCAAACAATTTAAGAAGCGGGTCATCTATTGTAGGTTAGAACCGAAACTATATCTGAACTAGGTTAGAAATGAAAAAGCCATTCCAGATAAAATCAAACTGCCTTAAGAGAAGTGATACAGTAAACATTTGCGGAAGGACCATGCATATAAAAATGTAGAAAGTCAAATAACAAAAGTAAATAATATATTACATAAGTAACAATAAGGAATAACAAAAAAAACAATAAGAAATAGAAAAAGTAAAATAAATAAACATTTTATAAATGAACATGAACATGAAGTCAGAACCTCATATTTATTCCTTCATGTACACCTTGGTTGTACTTTATTTTTATATTATGAAAAAATATTCCTTAAATATCTGAGTGTTTCTCATATCCGTACTTTGTCTAAATGAATATAATAAAAGTTATCCCTTTTAAATCTTTTTAAGTATGCTGTAGGCTTATTCTATTTTATATTATACATGTATTTGTAAATGATTATATGTTTTAGATATGTTACTATTTGTGGAATATATTGGATGCTGTCAGTTAATAATGTTGTTATATCGTAGGGTATGTGAAGGTTTTTTCGTTGGATGCAGTCTGTCAGTATGTGTTTTATCGTAAGGTGTTTGTTGCAGTATTTGCATATAGGGTTATCATTGTCATTAATTGTCTATGTGTCAGGTATGTGAAGCCGATCCTGAGTCTGGCAAGAACAACTTCCTCCCGTCTAGTGCTCCTATGACCCGATGTCCCCTCTTTAATAGTACTTTCGATACTGAGGTGGTGGTTCTTTACATTCATCCATTCTGATTACCATTTGTTTAGGATTCAATGGCGTATATGTCTCACTATTTCTTCGAATAGTAAGTTTGTTTGTATTTATTGAGTTTGTTGAGTAATAAGTTTAGCCTGGTAGTCTGCTGCAGTTTATTAAAGAATTGTTATAATAGAACAAAAATATATAAACGTTTTTAAACAGAGCTGAATGCTCTGTCTAATTTATGACAATTGGTTGTCCCTCAGTACATATTTTATGGAAGCCTGGCAGGGATTACGACACAAAACCCATTGTGATCAGATGATGTCACGTGAGGTCTTGCTTCCAACACAAGCATACTGAACTCCAGTATAAAGCAATATATTATCAGAATCGATTTACATAGCCGACCACTTGCCCGCCCGACAATTTCAACAATTAAAAATTGAAATAGTCATTTCCACCTGCTTTCATTTATGTTTACCCGAAATCTACTGAAACTATACAAACCAGGAGTGGATATAATGGAAAAAGGCATAATAAATAGGCTGTAATTGTTAGTCTAATGATGATTCTAATAGCGAAAGCAGTGACAATAAATATTGAAAAGCCAGCTGGAAAAGCTGCGCCCTCTGGCCGGCATCGACCAGATCAACAATTAGCTGACGAGGTAGGGCCAAGAATTTTCAATAGAACAAAGCCTCTTTCACTCCGACCTCTCTATTATTTATAGAAAATTAATTATTCATTGGTTTAAATAAAATTATGGCGCATTGTCAAATAATCCCATTGTAAAAATAATTGGAACAGGGATTATCAGACTTATAATTTCCATTCATACTTCAATATTGATACAGCTTCTCTATTAATATTGGAAGGATGGCTGTCTATAAGAACAGGGAATTTAGATTATCTCTTCAAGGCAACATCAAGTCCTCCAATGAAATCTTATAGTAATAAGAAACACCTTCTGAAATAAAGTATCTTACAAAACAGAAATAATTAATTAATTGAATTGCTTTTAATTCTAATTTAAAAGACTACACTAGTGAAGCTGATAAATTTTAAACTGGTAAAAAACTGTATTTGGCAGACGGTATTTGAGGAAGCGCCAATTAAAGAAAGTCTGCCACACAGGGGCTGCGTAAACTAAGCAGATTTCCCACGTGATGTTATACAATATATAAATCTACATACTAATAACACTTAACACAGCCATGGATATTAACTGAATTAACAAAGGGCAATGAGAAATCTTTTAGTCAATTTTAACAAAGCCACAACGGAAAGCGATTGAATTGTAAACAACTAGGTCTGCCAACCGCACAGAGCTGAACAAATTGATAGAAATATTCTTCACCGGAAGGAAAAACAATTTGCTGAAATATATCTAAATAAAACATATTAATTTTATTGAAAACTACTTACCTATATGTGTATCTAGTACTGTAATTTATAAGGAATAAGAACAATTTCTATCTCAATCACTTAAATTTTAGTAGTCCAAGAACAAAAGAAGGGGGGGGGGGGTCAATTTGTTCTAACTGCACATATCTTTATAGAACATTTATAAGGTTGCAATAAGATTGGTTCTTTAATGTACGGGTTTTTATAACGTACAATAACAAAACTTGAAAGTAATAAGGCACTATAATTTATAAAAAACAAACAACTGGTCGAAAATTAAAAGATTGAAGAACACAAAATGCAATAAATAATAACAATCGGTCTTTGAATAGATAACAACAAAAATGGTTCGGAGCAGAGTTCACAAAAGCACAACACACAACAACTGAAAAAAAAGTTGGGATGGGGAAAAAAGGATGACTTTAAATTAAATTTTATTTTATTCTACTGGAGGAACATATCTAAACATTGTTAGAATAAAAAGTTATCTATATCTAAGTTATTATAACATTATAATAGAATAATAATTTAAGAAAATATAATTATCAGATTCGTAATGCAATTATCGGTGCTTTTGCACAATAATTTTTTTTCCGAGTGTTTATCCAGGATGCAGCATGGACTAACTGTTCCCCTAGTTGGGAACAACCTAGAAAATCTTCTCTTTTCTAAAAAAGTACCTATCAGGAGCAATAATTATAACCATCTCAGTAATATATTTTTATATGAAAAAAAATTATATGGGGAGAATATATATATACTTTTTTTTTGAGGAAAAAAAAACTTGAGAAGGTTTGTGTATGTTAAAATTACATCAAAGTAATTATTATTTGAGCAATATAATTAATAACACTTGAATTACTAGTTAAAAGTAGTATTAAATATCAGTGGGCTCGAGGAGCCCCCCCCCCCTTTGACACTTAAGAGTATAACTACCCCTTGCATTACCAAGGGGGGGGGGGGCTCCTCGAGCCCATACGTCAAAAAAAATTTTTTTCTCAACATAGAAATTTTTTTATTTAATTTTATTGTTATGCCCTCACTCTAGGATGTTTTTCTGAGGAATACATAAAATATCAAAAATATCCCATTAAAATTGGGTGATAGGGAACAAAAACAAAAAGTTGTGGGCTCGAGGAGCCCCCCCTTGGTAGTTCTAGGGTTAAAATTAGGTTAATTAGTTCCTGGCAACACTGTCATTGGGACCACTTGGCAGCTAGTTAAGGGTTAGGTTATAGAGAGGCCAAGCTGCTACAGTTCTATACAATTGCTGAATCTGACGTATAGTAACGGAGATATTTCGAAGTTTGACCCTTCCTTTTATATAAAACGATTAATGATCGAGTTTGGCAACGGTCAAACAAAAATTGCGCCAGCTAGAGTGTTAACACATATACACAGGTTGGTTGAAATGAAATTAAAAAAAAAAGTTCTAAAAATATCTATTCCTGTGTATCAAATCAAAGATATGCAGGACTGGGCCAATTTATGTTCATTTGATATAGAAATATCAAAATGTTTTTATGTCGTGTCCAGGTGCGGCATGTCACCGAGGGAGGTAGCTCATAATTTATACAAACTACCCCAAGAAAAAATTCAAAAATTCGCTAAAACTTGAATGATGAAGACGTTCTATAATAAGTTAGCGAGAAGAAGTTTATTGTCCAATGCCAACGACCTCTGTGGAGTACTTCATGTACAGGACATTCTCACAGGATCACGCTCTTGTTCCTCTCAACTACAAGATTAGGAGAGAATATGCAGGTTTTAGATAAGACAACGGGTTACATGCACCGGGCGGAAGTAAACACTGTAAAAAGGACTGCATGGTGCACCAGCATCAATTCCCACGGTGGATAAAGCGGTTTTTACCGTAATTCGTTGGTGAAATATTACAAAAGGATGTAACATAGAGCTCCGAGGAACGGACACTCATGAGAAAGGCAGTCTTCCGGTCTTTGTACTAGAGCTGGGAGTCATATTCCTTAGTAGCAATTCAGGTTCGCACATTAAGGGTAGAATCCGTTTCTAGTTTGAAAGTATAAACCACAATTAATGAAGGATATGTTCAACATGAATTAAATTTAAATAAATAAAATTATTTAGTAAGGTACCAAGAACACATGCCACTCTTCTTGATTGACGATGAACATTACACTAGGTACCCTAAAACAAATCCAGTTCAACAATAAAATATACACTATATTTAGTAATTGCAGACATGTTTTATACCATGTAATTGAGGTTCAGCTTATATAAAAATGTAAATCTATATTAGGGCTATTAAATGAAAAATAATATTATTTCAATGTAATTAATGAAATGCATGTATGAAAAACATACTTTTCCAGTTGAACAAAAAAAAAAAAGTCTGTCAAGCCAGGGCTGCGTTAACTAAACAGATTTCCCACGTGTGCCAAGTATTTTCATTTATATAAAAACGTAAAAGTTCAATGAGAACAATTTATGGTATTTAGGTTTCAAATAAAGTGGTTCATAACATAACAGCTTATTGTTTAATATGGCAAGAGTAGGAGTGGGGGTTTACTGATGGCTGAAAACTAAAAAAAGTCGGTCACGCAGGGGCTGCGTAAACTAAGCAGATTTCCCACGTGAAGTAATACAGTAAAGAAATCTCCATAGGAGAGCCAAACGGTGACGGCAAAGGGGCGAACTAGCTTTTCGCGAGAAATTCAAAAATCCGTTATCGGCCCAAATTTCATTATAATGCAAATATCTCGGTTAATATTCAAGATAGGGAATAAATGTATATAACAATATTTATAGTAAATTTAATTTGCAATAAGATTGATTCTGTACACTTTTTCGATCCGGCGTATAGTAACGGAGATATTTCGAATTTTCGAAAATCCTCCCCTCTAAACCCCCCCCCCTCCCACTGGTCCGATTTCAGCCGTTAACGAACTTGATCTGTCTTTTTACATAAAACGACTAAATATCGAGTTTGGTAACGATCAAACAAAAATTGCGACCGCTAGAGCGGTAACAGACAAATATATATATATATATATATATATATATATATATATATATATATATATATATATATATATATATACAGTTTTGAACGGACCTCATTTTCGTCATCTCCTGGATAGGATCGATGGACATTTGAAGAAAAATTTCGAAATTCACGTCATGAGTACAACCTCAATAGCTGATTTCCCTTAAGGGAAATCTGCTAAAATTTGGAAATAACTCAGTTAATATCCATTTTGAGAAAACATGTACGTAACAATTTCTATAGAACATCACATTCCCAATTTTTTAAGCCGACGTATAACGATGGAGATCTTCCGAATTTTCGGAATTCCCCCTCTAAATCAAGGGGAATTTACCCCCACTGGTCCGATTGTAGCCGTTAAAGAACTTGATCTTCAATTTTCCATAAAACGTTTAAAGATCGAGTTTGGTAACGATCAGACAACATTCCAAATAAATCTACTTTTATGCATTTTACGGGCTTTATCTACGATATAAAATGATGACCACCCATTTTAGAGACATTTTGGCTATAGGTTCATTGAATATTTCGCCTCTTGTCCTACAGATAATCACTATAGGTTAGCTAGTGTTGAGATGGTCCAACCAGTAATTACCTCTGTATGATTATATTGGAATGTTGTCATATTAAGCTGCAGCAATGTGCATGCATCAAATTGCATAATTCATATACACACACACAGCAGGCAATTTGCAAATGGAATATAATTAATAAATATAAATATTTTCAATTTCTTCTGTATTAATACAAGACGGAAAGACATATTAACATGTCACATGTTTGAATCACAGTACCTCGGTATACACTAGATTATTAATTTATGTGAAAATATTGTTAAGGCTGGAAACAAATTCTACCTTTAAGAATTTCTTTAGATAAAACGAATACTTTAAGTAGACTATAAATACGAGATAGTGTATACAAAACAAAATTATATATATATATATATATATATATATATATATATATATATATATATATATATATATATATATATATATATTCTTTGATATATACCTATATACTTTGTAATGAAATTGACATTGCATTACATAAGCCCATTATAAATGGCCATATATTTTATATTCTGAGAATTCCCAGCACAGAGCACATTAAGATTATTATGTATGAATGCTTAAATGTATTGTCTTTACCTTTAAATAAGAATTATATCCAATTTGGAGTGATAACGCCGATGGATTTTGATAATAACATTCACAGCTCTTAACGTCGGTACACTAAGTAGTAATACGGAAGAATTTCGATAATTGATTCACATTAAATGCACTTTTTGGGCGTATTTCGATCGGCAGTTCAAAGTTCACTCCCGGATTAGCCCTATATAAGGACCCCGACACGACGGATTAAGATCAGTCATATTCGGCATCCTTTGGAGGGGAGACCCTGGTTCACGAGCGACCGCTAATCCTTCAGCTTGTTCCGGCCTGCCTAGCCTGTTCTACCTCTCACAGCTAAGTCAGCACTTCTATTACACAGCTAAGTCGTTCTATTGTAATATAGACTAAGTATAATTAAGTGTCCCCCATTATATTTTCAAAGGTGCCTTTTCATTTTAATTATTAATATTTAAAATTGGAGCATATTTTTATTATAAATAAATCTATATATATATATATATATATATATATATATATATATATATATATATATATATATATAATTATTTGAATTTGGACTTGAGTCGATTGTTGGTGGCCCTTTCTAAATTCTTGTTAGTGGTTTGGTTGTGGGATTTTTCATATATTTCAGCTTCCACTGCTTATCACCGCAGCCAGATCGCAACAACTTTCATAGGAGATCTATGAAAAAGTTCCTTGCAAATCGTCTGATGGATCGCCGAAACGAGCAGGCATCGTAATAATCAAAAGAATAGCAAACGAAGGAGTCATCCTAGATCCCACAGTAAGGTCCGAAACAAATATCAAGCAATCAACAGAAGTACACGAGCGAAAGAGGAGGATTTACGAACCTTGCTGTGGGTACCTCAAGGAAAAATCCTCAATCAAAAAATGGAGCGTCAAAGGTTTGCTGATAGGTGCAAGAGGTGCAATATCCCAGAGAACAGCCGAAGTTTTAAAAGAACTGGGATTATCCACAAACGACCTCCAGAATTTATCTACTGTCGTAATCAAGCATTCGGCGAGAATTATAAATTATCATTTATATAAATAACTATCTAAGGTACCTGGCGTCGCCCGGGAAATCATTTGAGGCTGAATGATAATTTTTTGTGCTTTACTTTGTACAATATTTTTACATTTTCCCGTCTCAAGGCTTAGGATTTACACCCTGGTGCATAATAAAAGTATTTGTAATGTACTTAATTCTACAAAATACATAATATTTTTATATTACCCGTTTCCTGTGCATGTATCTTTTGTTATATATAACAGAATCATAGATTATCATATTATTATAGTCAAAAATACGGAGTTGCGTTGATTTCGATTTTGTCTTTCGCGTCCTATAACATTGTTGACCACTTATGTAATTTTAGCAGATTTCCCTTAAGGGAAATCAGCTATTGAGGTTGTACTCATGACGGAATTTTCGAAATTTTTCTTCAAATGTCCATTGATCCTACCTAGTAGATGACGAAAATGAGGTCCGTTCAAAACTGTATATATATATATATATATATATATATATATATATATATATATATATATATATATATATGTCTGTTACCGCTCTAGCGGTCGCAATTTTTGTTTGATCGTTACCAAACTCGATATTTAGTCGTTTTATGTAAAAAGAAAGATCAAGTTCGTTAACGGCTGAAATCGGACCACGGGGAGGGGGGTTTAGAGGGGAGGATTTTCGAAAATTACTGTTTTTTGGGGGCTAGAAACTACTGGGTTATTACGCCCTAAATAATGTTTTAGGTTTAGAGGTTTCTTACTACTACAGTTGTTATTAGGCAGATTTCTCTATTGTAAAACTTCACGTGGGAAATCTGCTTAGTTTACGTAGCTCCTGCGTTACGGACTTTTTCGTGTATACCTCAGTCAAACTTCGTTATACGGCAAAAATTCATATAACAAAAGTTACTTAAAATAACAAAACAAACAACTTTTGTTATATGAACGTTTGCCGAAAAATGAATATGAAATATCGCGACGTTTATATTGTAGTATAATGATGTGCAGTGTAAAGTTCCGTTAGCAACAAAACAAAGAAACCAGGTCCCAGCAGAGGAGCAAATACCGTGGTTCTGTATGCTAATAACAACCTTGGTATAGCCACGGACTAACTTGAGCCGGTGGGTTTTGTTTTTCTTTGCAACTTCCGAATACACCTTCTACCGCCTTAAAACTTTTGACAGGGTTCCAGGAGACTTTTTGTGTTTGTGTACGATATGGTTTTCTTCGAGAATAACATGGGACTTCTATTTAAGTTTTGGTATCGCGCCCTCAAGGAAATACCACAAGATATAAATCAGATGGCAACGCGGCTAGACAAATATCTCAAGGACCTAAGACTAACATTCCCAGTAACATGCATTTTGAATAATTAGTATTCTTAATCATCAATAGCAGAGTAGTCGAAATTATGCCCAGACAAGAATGTAACAAAGGCAGGGGATAAAATACTGAGAATTAAAACGTTAATGCAAATAGTCTAAAAGGATAGAATAATGCAATTTATTACTTTCCAATGCGACTATCTTTTTTTGAAAGAAAGTAGACATCAAGCCCACATATTAGTATTATATATCTTAATAATAAATAATGTGTTCCTGCATTGAAGAAATAATTTTAAAAAGACTGCTAAGCATGCTGTTAGTTCTCCAGGAGTAGAAGAAACCCCTAAAAATTAACGAGACAAAATCAAGGGGGGGGGGGTGAAGGAAAGAAAAAAAAATCCAAAATTCGAAATATCTCCGTTATTATGATTCGGATCGAAAATGTTTATAGAATCAATTTTATTGAAATTGTAATGTTCTATAAATGTTGTTATGTACGTTTTTTTCATTATCTTGATTATTAACCAAGATATTTGCATTTTGTAGTATTCGGCCTTCAGCAAACCCCCACTCCTACTCATGTCATATTAACAATAAGCTGTTATATCATGAAGCACATTATTTAAAGCCTAAATACCAAATATTATTTCATTGAATTATTGTATATAATACAAATAGTTAACCACACTTGTTTTACAAAAATAGTATAACACCTAATCATAAAACAAGAATATGCTTAGACATCCACCCCTTCCACTTTCGAACCCCCCCCCTCCGGGTCAGATTTTAGCTGTTAACGAACTTCATCTTCATTTTTACATAAAACGTTTAAATATCGAGTGTGGTATCCATCAAACAAAAATTGCGACTCCTCCCCGCTATAAGTCGATATACATAGAAATTTTTTCGAAAATCTCATCATGAGTACAACCTCAATAGCTGATTTCCCCTAAGGGAAATTTCCTAAAAATGTAACATATAATGAATAATTATTTGAATGAATGGATTTTATAATTTGTATTCATAGAATTTGACTTAATTTCATAACTAAAAATTTATATAAGTACTAGCGGACCCGACAGACGTTGTCCTGCATGATATTACAAGGGATTAGGATATTAAATTTAATAATAATATGTTTCAAACAAAAGCTACTTTTAATAACACAAAAAACAACTTTTGTTATATACACGTTTGCCTAAAACCAAATAGAAAATGAAATATAGCTGATTTTTTATTCAGGCCTCCCTTATAACCGCCACACCCGTTCGAACCTAAAAAATTTAATATAGCTTATAATCATAGAAGACTTAATGCTAATTGACATACCGAGTTATTTAAAGTTCGGTTTAATCGTTAGCGCCCAATGAAATAGTTGACTCCCGCTTTATTTATTTATACGACAAAAGTGAGTATTACAAAATTAACTCTAAATAACAAAATAAACAACTTTTATCTTGTGCATATTTGCCGAAAAACCAATAGTAAACGAAATATAGCTATTTTTAATTTTATGCCCCCCTCACGACCCCTACTTATGCTCCATCTGCCGGGCTGATCTGCGAAGCTAAACCATCTGGGGCGTCTCCCAAACACGTACAACAAAATTCATTCAAAACGGTCCAGAAGTCTAGGAGGAGTTCAGTGACATACACACGTACAGTAGAATTATATATAGAAAGATAAATGTCATTCAATAACGTGTTAGAAATTAATTGACATAATGTTAGGAAATTGTTTATATAAAACCAAATTATTTGACGTAACCTATTATTTTATGTTAAGTTAACGTTTAATGGAAATAAATTCATTTCATTTCAAGTCTAACCTGAGCCGCACAAGCATTGTATAATCACACAAATAGTAAACCACACGTGAGGAGAGCTACGAGAGTTGTAATTAATACTGGCCTTATTGTTAAATTTCCTCGTGTGAAGCATTAGCTTAGAATCTGGAGAAAAGTCAGTGGAGCATAAGTCGAGGCAATGACTTGAGAAACTAGCCTGAATTAATGTCGGAACTTGGTTTGGCCGTGTAGTATTGTGATAAGAGAGGGCTTATTAAACTCTGCCAGAACAGGAATTCCCTCTGACAGCTACGCCCCAAATATTTTGTGCTTCCGGATGACAGGAGTGGTGAAACGCCGCTACAGCGCCCTCTGTCTGCGGTTCGGCATAAATTGGCCCCGGTAATTAATTTTCCCCACCTAAGCAATCACCACTATTGATTCCCCGTCATATGTATATATTTGTCTAAATCAAATTAAATAAGTATAAACACATAAAAGGAATAGAGTGTCACTTAGGGCTACGCAAAATAAGTTTTTCCACATTTTGGTAAGACGCACAAATGATCTGATCTCATCTCACTGTAATTCTGACAGAATGCAAGAAAGTACGAATTAGACCCTTAATATTTCAGTTACGAAAAAATGCATAGAACAACAATTGTAGAGCATCAATAGTTGGTTCTATAACATTTTACGATCCGATTCACAATAACGGAGATATTTTGAATTTTCAAATCCTCACCCTCTGCACCCCCACTAATCCCGGCCCGTTTCCAGCAATATCAAATATGATCTTTTCTGATGACTGAAACGCTTAAATATCGAGTGTGGTATAGATCAAATAAACATTTATGAGAAAATAAAAGAAAATCTTAATTAGTAATAAAGGTCTCTTGAAAACAATATTTGGTATTTCAATTTAGAGTAAAGAGTTACATGTATAACAGCTTATTATCAATACTACAACATGAGTAAGGAGTGGGGATTTACTGAAGGCTGAAAACGAAAGATATTGGATACCTTTCTTAATATAGTATGATAAAGAACAAATGTATATAACAATATTTATATTACATTAAATATACAATGTGGTTGGTACAATTTTTCGATTTGACGTATAATAACGACTATATTTTGAATATTTGAATAGCCCCCACCCTGAACCCCTCCTCTCCCGGTCCAATTTGAGCCAATAAAGAACTTGATGGTTACAATAAACCCTTATGTATAGAGTTTGAGAAACAAATATATATATATATATATATATATATATATATATATATATATATATATAAAATTTTAAAATCAACTCATTTTAGACATCTACTAAGCAGGATAGGCTGACATTTGAGACAGTCTTTTTTAAAAATGGCGTCATGACTAAAACTTAAATCTGCTTTAAGCCAGTCACAATGTGGGTTCGAAATCTAAGCAGTTTCCACGCGCTGAAATGACACTACTTATCTTATTTCAAAAGATATTCTCTATTCCTTCCGTAGTAAGAATACACGATTGACATAAGATTTTGTAGTAACTCAATCACATAGTAAAATCAGACTATAAAAACTAAGGGTATACAACAGGCTGAAAACAGCAAACTATGAATTAATCACGTAATATTTCAGTTACGAATAATGTATATAACAAGAGCATCATCAAAAGCTAACAAATAGAGGACGACTGGTTTTATTACATTTTTCGTTCGACTTTCCCTATTATTTGGAATATTATTTGACTCTACCACCAGAATTCGAAAAATTATACTAATGGATATATTAATATTTATGGTACTTATGAAAATGAGGAGAGAATATGGAGCACTATAACGGTCAGTAGTCTTTTAAAAAAAACAACAACATTGTGACAGCCAATAAGAAGTTTGTTCAACAGACAAAAACTTATTGTGAAATTTTGGTGTTTCATTTGATTGTTTGGAATCCGAGCTAGGAGTACAGCGGGAGGTCCTAGCAGCGAATTCACTGGAACGTTTTCTTCAGTATCAAATGATTAAAAAAAGTCCGTCACGCAGGGGCTACGTAAACTAAGCAGATTTCCATTCTGAAGTTTAAAAATCTAAATACTGGCAACACAACACCACCGTGAATATTAAGCGAATAAATACAAACTGTAATAAGAAATCTTTCAGTAAATTTTTTATATATATGCATACACAATTTTGAACGGACCTCATTTTCGTCATCTCCTAGGTAGGAGGATCGTTGGACTTTTGAAGAAAAATTTCGAAAACCGCATGTCGTGAGTACGGCCTTAATAGCTGATTTCCCCTAAGGGAAGTTTACTAAAATTACATAAATACTTACTGTTACGTAAGTCGATCAAATAAAAATAAAATTAATAATTTTATGTCAAACTATTAGATCTTGTAACTATATTACGCTTAAGAGGGAAACTATTACCGTTCTGTGGAACAGTTCGTAACCTGATAAAAAAATATTACTGCGAGAAATAAATTGTAATGCATAATACGATATCAATAAAGAATAAAATGAGTTCCCCCATAAAATAAAAGTTGGGAGTAAAAGGATTTTAAAAATAATATAAGAATGTGAATTAAAAGGGATCCATGATTTGAATACGAATTACAGGATGAATTCATATTTATGCGGATCACATCCTGTTCTATCTTGGATATAAAATCCCTGAATCCATTTTGACAAGATTCAACCCATCATCGTTTGGTGTGAGCTGGATAGTTTCTCACCCTTATTATATTTGATCGATTTACTGCTCAATTCTATTATAGAAACTGATTCATCTCTATTTGTATCATAAATATTGTTGCATCTTTTTTATCAATATTACATCTTTATATGGATAGACTCTGTATCAATAAACACTTTATAATTCAATAACCATTCCTTAAATGAAATATATATTAGGTATTAAGTATACTTTTTGTGTAACATCCTAAATCCCACCCTGGCTAGAAAAGGGTGGTAACCTGTAGATAACCCGTCCCAATGGGCCTGAGTTGCAAAAAGTGGACGTTAATAAATAATAATAATACTTTTTGTGTAAAAATCTTCTGTTAAAAAAGATTTTTTAAACATTTTTTTTATTTTTTACAATTCATGTGCAATAATAATATTTATTTATTTTTTTAATTTATATCCTCAATGAAGTAACCCTTCAGCGAGGGAGTTCATTTCCAACGTGTCCCCTACAATATAGTATATTACATGTATTTGTAGATAAATGACAACTAGCTTATATACAATTTTTTTTAGTGCATAGTGTAATAATACTATATATTTATAAACACAAAAAAAATAGTATATTTCGTACCAAGGGCCGAAAGTGGGCGTTTGCCGGCCCGAGATATATTTTGGCCGAGACGTAGTCGAGGTCATGAAAAGTTCGAGGGCCGGCAAAAGCACTTTGGCCCGAGGCACGAACGCTATTTTTCACCATACTACAATAAATATTAATACGATATAACATTAATCAAAAACAAGATTTTCTTTTGGTTAAGTGTACCTCTTTGTTAGAAGGTTATCTTGTGGTTATGGGGACATTATGAATGTTTAATGTATGGATTGTTTTACGTTATATTATTATGTAAGTTAATAAAGAGAGATGAACATATGTGTGTTTCATTTAATACAACTGATATATTTCAAAATGCCAAAAAAAGTTAGTTCGTTTATTTAAAATGTTAAAAGAACAATTTTGGTTGTTTGAAAACATAATACCCTTTGAAGATTCTATTACTTGTTTTTTGTTTGACACCAAACACTCCGAAAACTAGAGTTACTTTGTTTAGCAACCATTCATTATCAGGGGCATTTAACATAGATTGGGTTACTTCAGTGGCACTTAACACATTTCATTTTTTTGGATAACCAACCGATTGCCGTATCAAAAAATCAATACTTGTTGGAAATTGGGTGAGTTGACTATTTTCTGTTAATTTTAAACAACTTTTTATCATGGAATACTTACTCCATAAAGTACTGGGTTTTGTTTTGCTTTGATAGGACCGAGAGAGATACGAGTAAAACTTCATCATTCACATGTCCAGGTTTTACATTTTCCATTTTTAACCAGTTCAAAAACTTTGTATACTCTTCGTCATACCTATCTTTTGATTTTGCTGGTAACAAATCTGCCATGATTTCTTTTGCTCTTCTATTTATAGATTCTGATATATTATTAGCCATAATTACTAAATAACTAAAGAATAATACGAGCAAAACAAACTAATACAATGTATATAATGAAATGAATGAATTGAAATAATAAACAGCTGATTTTGCGGCCACAGGGCGAAATATTCATTTTCGGCCCTAGGGCGGCGAAGTGTAGCTTTCGGACCGCAAATTAGGTGTGTAAAACAGGTGATTACATCGTAGTATGGTGAAAAATTATTTTTGTATTTTGTGTGTGTGTGTGTGTGTGTGTGTGTGTGTGTGTGTGTGTGCGTGTGTGTGTGTGTGTATGTGTGTGTGTGTGTGTGTGTGTTTGTGTGTGTGTGTGTGTGTGTGTATTTATATGCGTAAATACTTATTTTTCTCATTTATTATTCTCTATACTCCTGAGAATATATCTTAATACCATGAATCCGAAGATCTGAATTATACAAGACAAAAATAAATTAAAAATACTTGTATGGAGGAGCGGCATTCTATTTAGTCCAAACTAAACAAGTGTGTGTGTGTGTGTGTGTGTGTGTGTGTGTGTGTGTGTGTGTGTGTGTGTGTGTGTATATACATAGTTTGAACGGACTTCAATTTTATTATCTGTGTAGGATCGATAGACATTTCAGGAAATTTGCATCATGAATACGACCTCAATAGCAGATTAGGGTAGATCTGCTAAACTTTTAATCATATATTATTATTAACCCTTTTCACAGGTATCAACCCTTCCCCTACACTCTGGACACCTTTACGTGAGGGTGTAATGGTTTAACTTCCATTGGGGGGACCAGCTCTATTGGGAAGTGGAGGCCAGCATTCGAACTCACCGCCTTTTCAACATTATGGAAATAATTATCTGCAGTTATTCTTTAAGGGACTAAGTTATGAAATTAGGCCTGAAAAGGACCATTAGTAGGGGGATGGGGGGGGGGGGTTGGAAGGGCAAAATTTCTAAAATTCCAAATATCTTCGTTATTATACGTCGGGTCGAAAAAGTGTATAGAACAAATCTTATTGTCATGCTATATTAACAATAAGCTGTTATGTCATGAAGCACTTTATTTGAAGCCTAAATAACAAATATTGTATTTATTGAGCTTTTACTTATTGAGATAAATGCAAATACGTGGCGCACGAGGGATAACTGCTTATTTTATTGAGCCCCTGCGTGGCGGACTTTTGGTTTAATGCCGAAAACTCCAGGCTTACCGAGAGATCTATTGCGTTAAAGTCCTGGCTGCAAAGACTTAATTTATGAAGAATTCCGTGAGACATGTTAGAATAACTAATCACGTACGGAATGGACGAGGTGGGGGAGGGGGTGTTGAACCCAATCTAACTCGAGCCGTACTTGAGTGGGGAGGGGCAGCCAAAAGGAGAGAATAGATGGAGGGAAGCGATCCCACTTGTGTCCATTATCGGTTGCCTATGACAGATGATGACTTTGACTAGCATCATTGACATCAAGATCGATAGTCAATCGGTGGCCGCTACAACCCAGGTGATTTACCTCGACACTCCAAGGGCCCCCTCTACATTGCTGGATTACGTCCGCAAATGCATAAATCTATCGGGCAATATTCGTCGATTTATTGCCAGCCTGCATTACATCTCTTATGGTTGTCCATTTTAATTGCAGGCCATTCCCACAGCCAGAGGGCGGTGCATCGCGATATGGCACGTCCCCTCAATTATTCAAACTTCAATATGGATGCACAACATTGATGGGATTAGGCATTCCGGATATAGTGTATTGGCCAATAAATAATAATGAAAATGTAACAGACCTCTCAATAATGGAAGCTAACCGAATAGACTCACGCAGGGGCTGCGTAAACTAAACAAATTTCTCGCGTGGTTTTACAATACATAAATCTACAAAACAGTAACACTTAACACAATCGTGAATTTTAAGTGAATAAATAGAAATGATAATGAGAAATGATTTAGTTAATTATAATAACCCCCAACGGTAGAAGTCTGAATTTTAAACAACCATGTCAGCCAACCTCGTAGAGCTGAATAGATAGATAGAAATATACTGGATAGAAAATCAATTAATGAAATATATCTAAATATAACATATTAGAGTTTTTGAAAACTATTTACTAAAGCTACTGCTGTAATTTATAATGAATCAGGAAAATTTTTATCTGAATCACTCAACTTTTACTAATCCAAGACCAAAAGAAGGGGCTTAATAGAATGTATTTGCATGTATCTCACAAAGTAAATGTTCAATAAAAACAATATTAGATATTTAACCTTGTAATGAAGCGGTTCATGATATAATGGCTTATTATAAATATGACATGAGTAGGAGTGGGGGTTTACTGAAAGCTGAAAACTGTAAAATCCAAATACCTCCATTAATATGTATATAACAATATTTATAGACAATTCAATTTGCAATAAGATTGCTTACCTGCCATTTTTCAATTCGTCTTAAAGTAGCATAGATACTAATCGAAATTCCACCCCACTAAACCTCCCCCCCCCCCTCACTCGTCCGATTTCAGCCACTAACTAACTCGTAATCCCAACCACTTAATAAAATGCAAATATCTCGGTTAATATTCAAGATAGATAATTAATTTATACAACAATATCTATAGTAACTTTAATTTTCAATAAGATTTGTTCTATACAAGTTTTCGATCCGATGTATATTAACGGAGAAAGTTTGAATTTTCGAAAATCCTCCCCCTCTAAATCCCCTCACCCACTCGTCAAATCTCAGCCATTAACGAACTTGGTCTTTTTTTTTTTTTTTTTACAAAAAAAAAACGTCTAAATATCAAGTTTGATATCAAACAAACATTTCGACCGATAGCGCGTAAACAGACAAAGTTCGTCCCTAAATAAATTCCGATTGCCAAGGTGAGGATCGATCCCACTGCTCTAGGTTTACCAAGGAAGATTAAATGAGCTACATTTTTTTTTCTTAATTGAGTATGGAATTAGTATTTATTAACGTCAGCTACTACGGCTAATCGGGACTGTGTATGATACCACCAATTTTAGCCAGAGTGGGAGTCATTTGGAATCGTTAATGGCTGAAATCGGACCAGACGGAGGGGGGGGGTTTAGAGGGGGGATTTTCGAAAATTCGAAATATCTCCGTTATTATGAACCGTATAAAAAGATTGTATAGAACCAAACATATAGCAAATTAAATTTACTATAAATATTGTTATATACATTTATTCTGTATCTTTCATATTAACCGAGATATATGCATTTTTATGAAGTCTGTGGGACACGTGGTCGGTTATAGTTCGGATTAGTTCGGCCATTTTCGTAACCGCTCGGCTCAGGTGGAAGCTCCTTCTAACCTTACCTGTCGTTTCTAACCTTACATTACCTTCCTTACTTTGTGAAATACGTTCTGTTCATCCGCCCCCCCCCCCTTCTTTTGGACTACTAAAATTTGAGTTATTAAAATATAAATTATTCTTACAATTCAGAAGCCGTTTCAGTTGGGAATTTATTTTAATTAACTGAAAGATTTCTCATTACCGTTTGTATTTAATCACGGTGGTATTGTGTTACCAGTATGCAGATTTCTCTATTGTAAAACTTCACGTGGGAAATCTCCTTAGTTTACGCAGCCCCTGCGTGACGGACTTTTTTAATTAGTATATTTCCCTTGACGGAAATAAGCTAATAAGGTCATACTCATGACGCGATTTTTAAATCTCTCTCTCTCTCTCTCTCTCTCTCTCTCTCTCTCTCTCTCTCTCTCTCTCTCTTTCTCTCTCACACACACTCTCTCTCTTTCTCTCCTCTCTCCCCACTCTCTCCCCCCTCTCTCTCTCTCTCTCTCTCTCTCTCTCTCTCTCTCACTCTCTCTCTCTCTCTCACACACTCTCTCTCTCTCTCACTCTCTCTCCTCTTTCTCTCTCCCTCCCAACTCCCTAATTAAATTGTAGGTAGTTACGCATTGTTCCAACAGTAGCTCATTATTCAATCCGCTACCTTCAGGGCATCCATCAATTATGCAAATGTTTTGCGGTGTTTACAATTCCTTGATTAATCTTTACAACTGTCTCTTTTCTTGGAAATTATCAGTGCTAATTACGTAAAAAGTACTAATTACGAAAATATAAGAACGACATTAATCAAGGGAAAAACAGAATTCATCATGAATGAGGAGCTAAATTGCACTGGAAATAATATATTTCATTAGAATACATTTTATATCACACACACAAACATACAATAGTAAACGATTACAGCCACCATACTGAAACACCTAAATGTACCTACACACAATTTTAGCAGATTTATCTTAAGGGAAATCAGCTATTGAGATTGTACTCATCATGCGATTTCCGAAACATTTCTTCAAATGTCCATCGATCCTACCTAGGAGATTACGTAAATGAGGTTCGCTAAAAATTGAATGTACATATATATTTGTCTCTAGCGGTAGCAATTTTGGTTTAATCGTTACCAAACTCGATATATTTAATAGTTTTATGTGCTCGACTATATTTAATAGTTTTATATAAAAAGGTGCATCAAGTTCGTTAATGGCTGAAATCCGACAAGTGGGAGGGAAGGGAGTTGGTTAGAAGCAGAGGAATTTAGAAAATTCTTAATATGTCAGTTATTATGCGTCGGATTGGAAAATTGTATAAAACCAATCTTATTGCAAATGTAGTGTACTATAAATTTTTATATATACATATTTTTCATTATCTTGATTATTAACCGAGTTATTTACATTTTATAGTTTTCGGCCTTTTGTATACTCCACCTCCTACTCATGTCATATTACCAATACTCCGTTATTTTATGCAGCACATTATTTAACGCATAGATACCAAATATTAATCTCATTGAACGTTTACTTTTTGAGATAAGTGGAAATACGTAGTACACGTGGGATATCTGCTTAGTTTACGAAACCCTTTTTTACATCACTCTGATCTGAAAGTAGTTACTTTCGCTACCGTATGTAAGTATGGAAAGTGGGTCTTTTTATAATAACTTGAAACAGCTGTTCTCTTTCCCACTCTAGGGAGGGAAAAACTTTTCCCTCCCTTTAATGAAGTTACAGTTTCCAACACTAGGTTACGCTAGCGTTTCTATTCGAAAAACGATTTATATTTTAGTTATTTTAAAGCACTAAAGATATTATTGGTCGATTACTTATCATTAGAAAATATAATTACACTAATTTAACTTAGTTTTATGATAAAATTCTTTTATGTCATTTAAAAGAGTTCTGTATAAATCCAAATTTATGACATTGTTGTCATTTGTTATCCACTAATCGATTGTCGCAGCTAAATCTCATGATTACAAACCACTTATTTTATTTATACAAAATGGCTGGGAGCATACCAGTAAATTTAATGAAGGAAGCCACTAAAATTGTTGAGTTGTAAATGTTTGAATTTGTTATAAATTTATTTCAAATAATAAAGAATTGTGTTTGAAAGAGTTATTAAAGTTATGTTACTTACATCAGGTTAGTGCTCTAAATCAGCTGTTCAGAAATAATGGATACTACAGAATGCAAAACAAATCATTTAATATGATAATACTTAATAATTACGGGTTTAAATTATATTTTGCATTTTTTGCCTCGTGATGTAAAGTATCGTTCATAACTCGGGCGGAAAGTGAGTTTCCAATACTCGATCTAAGTAAAACACGATCTCGCATAGGAAACAGTCACTTTCCGCCCTTGTAATGAAATATACTATTTCCTTAGGCCTAATAATAAACAAGTAATTCAATCATTGTGAACGTTTTGAGACTAGAGTAAATACCCCATATCTGCTTATCAGACATTTATTCAGAAATATAAAATATATACTGAAGAGAGACTAATACTGTATCATAGCAGGACGTCGGAAATCAGAGTAGTATACGCAACACCTGCGTGATGAACTTTTTTAGCAGATTCCCCTTAAGGGAAATCAGCTATTGAGGTCGTACTCATGACGCAATTTTCGAAACATTTCTTCAAATGTACATCGATCCTATGCAGGAGATGACAAAAATGAGTTCCGTACAAAACTATATATATATATATATATATATATATATATATATATATATATATATATATATATATCAGCTAACACTCTAGCGGTCGGAACTTTTGTTTTATTCGTCACCAAACTCGGCATTTAACCGTTTTATGTAAAAAGGAAGATCAAGTTCGTTAACGGCTTAAATCGGACCAGTAGGAGGGGAGGTGGGATTTAGAGGGGGAATTTTGAAAATTCGATATATCTCCGTTACCATACATCGGATCGAAAACTTGCATAGAACAACATCTTATTGCAAATTAAATTTACTATAAATATTGTTATATACATTTATTCTCTATCTTGAATATTAACCGTGATATTTGCATTTTTATAAAGTGTAACGGACGAGCTATGACCGCTTCTATTCGTTCCCGCCAAAAGCTAGTGCGGCCGTTTCCGTAACTGTTCGGCACTCTTATGGAGATTTCTATATTGTATAACTTTACGTGGGAAATCTGATTAATATACGCAAACCTGCGTGATGAACTTTTTGAATTATTCAATCAATATCTCAGTTACTTTAAGAAAGATTATAATTTTATAGGAAGTTGGGTGTATTCAGTAAAATAATTAGAAGCTCATGAGTAATTCATCAAATCAGGGAACATCCACGTTGTAGAAGTTGGCTAAGTTGAAATTTCTGTTTGATATGCACATCTATAATTGGGCAGCCAGCTCTGAAATACATATGCAAGGTGAAGTTATACCGTTCAGATTTGAATAAGCATTAGTTAGTAACCTGATTAAATTATGATTACATATGCTTACCTCTTCCAAATGCTTAAATAATCATGCATTCTCAGGAAGGTGTTCATAGGCACGTACGGCAACTACAGCATTACTTAGGTGTTCCAGAAGAAACATAACGTAACTTCAATTTTGTGACTAATTGAGTATTAATACTAATTCATACCACGAAGCATTACAACTTATGGTAGAACAATGGCGTGATTAAATTTGGCATTTAATATACAAAAAAATAAAATGCTAACAGTTCTGCCATAAAAACAAGGAAGACATATCTGATTAAGTGTTGATATATAATAATGATTTATTTTAAGAGCGTTAATACAAAAGTCCTGCGTACAATAAGCAGATTCCCCACGTGCTGGCATCACACACTTGTGATCTCATTCTCTATTTCTTTCTAAAAAAAACAAAAAACGATTAGATAAGGGCTGTAGGGGAGGGAGGGTTATTAAAAGCTGAAAACCAAAAGTTAGAAATAACTCGCTTAAGCTTATTACTTGAGTTACGAAAAAATGTATGTAACAGCAATTGTAGAGCAAATAAATAAAAAAAAATAATAAAAGGAAATAATGCTCCAAGACAAAAATATCGGTAGTGTACCTTCCAGAGAAGAATCATCTATAATACTTTTGCGTTATTTCGTTTAAATATTTTTTTTTAATTTCATTTCAAAATTCATTCTCCTTCCCATAGACTTGTTCCAAATATAATTTTCCTGTTAACAACTTTTATGTCACAGCATTTTTTTTATAAAAAAAAAAGGTGCTAATGCTGAAATAAAGAATCTAAAAAAATGTTTCCTTCAAAAAACATCAACATAACAAAAAACTTTGTTAGAATTAATTTGTTTTTAACTAATCACGTAATAATTATTTGTAAAAGGAATACATTTTTCCACCTGCTTAGCTCCATTAAAAAGAAACGTTGCAGTATCTTCCAAGGAAGAATTATCAAGAATACTTTTGCCATACTTCTGCTAAAAACAATTACTGAAGTATATCAGAATATAACATATTAATTTTATTGAGAACTATTTACTATATCTAGTACTGTAATTAATAATGATTCAGAATAACTGTTATCTCAATCAATCAAATTTTAGTAATCTCTAAGACCTTAAGACGGGGGGGGGGGGGGATTGGAACCGCTAGAGCGGATATGTATATATATAAAATTGTAACCTCTGTCTGTACATTGATTTTTTTCGCGAAATTTCACGATAACTTTTCGTTTCACATGTCATAGACACCATAACTGCATTTTGTTTCTTTGGTGTCTGTTTGTTTGTTTATTTGTTTGTTTGTTTGTTTGTTTGTTACCTTTTCACGCATAAACGGCTGAACCGAATTTTATGAAACTTGGTATGTATATTACTACTAGCCCAACTTAGACTTTAGGCTATATTAACATTCTCTAAGACGAACAGGAGTGGGGGTTATAAGGGAGGCCTGAAATTAAAATTAGCGATATTTCGTTTCCTATTGGTTTTTCGGCAAATATGAACATAAAAAAAGTTGTTTATTTTGTTATTTAGAGTAACTTTTGTTATATACACTTTTTTTCGAATACATAAATATAAATTCGTTGTACGCTAAAAACTTTAGCAGGAGTCCACAATTTTATTTGGGACAAAAGACCCAACCGAAATAAATAAAACTCGGTATATGTATTAGCACTAACGCTTTCATTATAACAAGCCATACCAACATTTCTAGGGACGGGCAGGAGTGGGGGTTATGAGGGAAGCCAGAAATTAAAAATAGCGATATTTCGTTTCCTATTAGGTTTTCGGCAAATATGAACAGAACAAAAGTTGTTTATTTTGTTATTAAGAGTAACTTTTGTTATATACACTTTTTTCTTATACCGAATTATAAACGAGATATACGCTAAAACCTATAGCAGAAGTGAACAATTTTATTTGGGACAAAAGACCCAACCGAAATAAATATAACTCGGTATGTGTTTTAGTACTAACGCTTTCATTATAACAAGCTATACCAACATTTCTAGGGACGGGAAGAGTGGGGGTTGTAAGGGAGGCCTGAATTTAAATATAGCGGTATTTCGTTTTCTATTCGTTTTTCTACAAATATGCACATAACAAAAGTTGTTTATTATGTTATTAAGAGTAACTTTTTTTATATACACTATTTTATTATACCGAATAAAAAACGAGATATAAACTATAAACACAAGCGGGAGTCAACTATTTCATTAGGCACTAACGATTAAACCAAACTTAAAAACTCGGTATGTCAATTAGCATTAATTCTTCCATGATTATAAGCTATATTAAAATTTTTAGGTTAGAACGGGAGTGGGGGTTATAAGGGAGGCCAGAAATAAAAATTCGTGATATTTCATTGTCTTATTTGTTTTTTGACAAACAAGCAAATAACAAAAGTTGTTTACTTTGTTATTTAGATTAACTTTTGTTTTATACATTTCTCCAGGAACAATGTGTGGAGCAAGTAATTTGCGTAGAAATATTGATATGCTCAACAATTCATTCTAATTTGAACTATGAGTTACATCACCTGGAAAAATTAATTAAAATCTATGTTAATATTTTGTCCCTATAACAAAATATGAAATATGTCAATTTGGAGGACAGTCAAGACTTACATAAAAAATTAATTTTATTATTAACAAATGCCAACAACGGATATTAGCCCTAAACACTGGGACGGGTAAATGTCAAAATATTGTGCAAAGTAAAGTTTTGCCAAAAAAAATACCATAACCATTCAGCCCCATATAAATTCCCGGGCGAAGCCGGGTATCTGAGCTAGTATATATATAAAATTGTAACCTCTGTCTGTTGATTTTTTTCGCGAAATTTCACGATAACTTTTCGTTTCACACGTCATAGACACCATAACTGCATTTTGTTTCTTTGGTGTCTGTTTGTTTGTTTATTTGTTGTTAGTTTGTTACCTTTTCACGCACAAATGGCTGAACCGAATTTTATGAAACTTGGTATGTATATTATTACTAACCCAACTTATACTTTAGGCTATATTAATATCCTCTGAGACGAACAGGAGTGGGGGTTATAAGGTAAGCCAGAAATAAAAATAGTGATATTTCGTTTCCTATTGGGGTTTAGGCCAATATGAACATAACAAAAGTTGTTTATTTTGTTATTTAGAGAAACTTTTGTCATATACACTATCGTCGTATCCGAAGTATATAGACGTTATACGCTAAAAATGATAGCGGGACTCAACAATTTTATTTGGCACAACGGACTCAACCGAACTAAATAAAACACTCGGTATGTGTATTAGCACTAACACCTTCCTTATAATAAGCCATACCAACATTTCCGGACGGGCAGGAGTGGGGGTTATAAGGGAGGTCTGAAATTAAAAATAGTGATATTTCCTTTCCTATTGGGGTTTCGGCAAATATGCAGATAACAAAATTTGGTTAATTTGTTATTTAGAGAAATTTGCTCAACAATTCTTTGGAACTACCAGGTACCTCACCGGGAAAAATTAATTCAAATATATGTTAATATTTTGTGCTTAATAATTTAAATCTATGGATAATGCACAGAATTACCGTTTTCTGTAACAATATAATATAACAATTATAATATAATATGACAATTTGGAGGACAGTGAAAACTTACATAAAAAATAAATTTTATTAGAAACAAATGCCAACAACGGGTATTAACCCTAAACACTGGGACGGGTAAATGTCAAAATATTGTGCAAAGTAACGCCTTTCCAAAAAAAATACCATCACCATTCAGCCTCAAATCAATTCCCGGGCGAAGCCGGGTATCTGAGCTAGTATATATATATATATATATATATATATATATATATATATATATATATATATATATATAAATTATTAACCGAGATATTTACATTTTTTAGTTTTCGGTCCTACTCATGTCATATTAACAATAAGACGTTATATTATAAAGCACTTCATTTGAAGCCTAAATACCAGATAAATGCAAATACGTGACGCACGTGGGAAATCTGCTTAGTTTACACAGCCATATATACTTGCGCAACTAACCATTCTCTTGAGAACCCTTCAGTGATCGGCATCCCTTCATTGATGAATTAATCATCGGAGATTTCTGTTTAGAAATGTATCTGTATGATACAATATAATTGGATGGGTGATGGAGCTTGTGTATAATATCGTTGATATATAGTAAGCTAGCTCCATTGAGGTAACTATGGACTATGATGGGGTAGCCTCAGCACGCATGGCTACTCCGACTGACTGCACTAACCCATCCTACACCCAGCCCTGGTGTAAACTGCTGGCCCAATGGGCCGTAGTGTAATCCCTTCTCTAGAGATAACCTACTATGGACAACCTTCCCTGCTCCTCTTCAACAACATATATCAATAATTAAGTAAATATAAGATTCGGCAACAGTTTCCCACCATTAATTCCCACGCCTAATTATTTATGCATAGTTAATTCTTGTGAAGATAATGTATTGGAGAGATAAAATAAAAATAAGGTCCGCAGGGACTCCATAAACTAAGTAGATTTCATTATGTGTTCTCGGTATAGATGATCTATTCCTAGAAGAAAAAGTCCTAAAAAAAAGTGTGGGTTTACAGAAGGCTAAAAACAATTAGAAATGACCACCTTAATATTTGAGTTACGAAAAAATATAGAACTGTAATAGTAGTGCATCAATATGTTGTTTCTTTAAACATTTCCTATCGGACTCATAATAACAGAGATCTTTTGAATTTACGAATTCACCTCTGACACTACCCTCCCGCTATTCCTGGTCCGAATTGAGGCAAGCACAATCTTCAAGTTTTACATCAAACGTTTAAATATCGAGAGAGAGAGAGAGAGAGAGAGAGAGAGAGAGAGAGAGAGAGAGTGAGAGTGTGAGAGAGAGAGAGAGAGAGAGAGAGAGAGAGAGAGAGAGAGAGAGAGAGAGAGTATGAGAGGGTGAGAGAGAGAGAGAGTATGAGAGGGAGAGAGAGAGAGAGAGAGTCTGAGAGAGAGAGAGAGAGAGAGAGAGAGAGAGAGAGAGAGAGAGAGAGAGAGAGAGAGAGGGAGTATGAGAGAGAGAGAGAGAGAGAGAGAGAGAGAGGAGAGAGAGAGAGAGAAAGAGAGAGAGAGAGAGAGAGAGAGAGAGAGAGAGAGAGAGAGAGAGAGAGAGAGAGAGAGAGAGAGAGAGAGAGAGAGAGAGAGAGAGAGAGAGAGAGAGAGAGAGAGGGAGGGAGGGAGAGAGAGAGAGAGAGAGGGAGGGAGGGAGAGAGAGAGAGAGAGGGAGGGAGGGAGAGAGAGAGAGAGAGAGAGAGAGAGGGAGAGAGAGAGAGGGAGGGAGAGAGAGAGAGGGAGAGAGAGAGAGAGACAGAGAGATACTTTTATTGTCATAGAACCAATGGTCCTCTCTTACAGACAATTGACAATGTACTATTTATACATTAAACAAAACTATTATAAATTAAGTTAAAACATACACGTAATAAACATAAAGAAACAAAAAAAAATAAAACTAATATAAAAATGGGGATGTTATATCCCCATTTTAGTTGTTAGAAAATGATTAATGCAGGTCCTTTGGAATGATGACGATGCTTTCATTTCTTTAGGTAAAGCATTTAACTCCCTTGTAGTAACAGCAGAGAAAGACTAGCCATATATGTTGGTTCTGCAGGCTGTCAGTTGGAAAATATTTACCAGTCGAGAGACAGAGAAAGAGAGAAAGGTTTTTCGAAAATCTCGTCATGAGTACGACGTAAATCGCTAATTTTGCTTAAGGAAAATTGGCTAAATTGGAATAACCTTTTTCAGTACGAATAAAAAACATGCTAGCGAAAGAACCATACAATATTATAAAAACAGTTTCCTATTCATATTTGAAAATACCGACGATAAAACTATAAAGAGTTTTAAAATAATGCAAAAAATAAAACATAGATTATATAAAATTATGAAGAAAATAAACCAATATCTGAAGAACAAATTAAATAAATCAGTAATAAATTGAGCGAGCAAGAAAGATAGGCGGCTGAAGAGAATTGGAAGTAGTGCAAAGTGGCTTTAAAAAGGGATTTACATTGCTGTGAGAGTTTTATCAGGCTCATTTGCACATCGCTTAGCTCCTATCTACTCAAACAGCCTCTCATCTATTCAGACTTTGGCACTCATCTTATAGTCTCTCGGTCTCTGTCTCACTTATATAACAACCGAATACGTTTTAGCAGATTTCCCTTAAGGGTTGTACTCATGACGAAATTTTCGAAATTTTTCTTCAAATATCCATCGATCCTACCTAGTAGATGACGAAAATGAGGTCCGTTCAAAACTATATATATATATATATATATATATATATATATATATATATATATATATATATATATATATATATATCGCAATTTTTGTTTGATCGTTACCAAACTCGATATTTAAACGTTTTATGCAAAAAGACAGATCAAGTTCGTTAATGGCTGAAATCGGACCAGTGGGAGGGGGGGGGGGGTTTAGAGGGGGGATTTTCGAAAATTCGAAATATCTCCGTTACTATACGTCGGATCGAAAAATTGTATAGAATCAATCTTATTGCAAATTAAATTTACTATAAATATTGTTCCATTTATTCCCTATCTTGAATATTAACCGAGATATTTGCATTTTTATTAACTTTGGGCCGATAACGGATTAGCCTGTCGGCTGCCGTAACTGTTCGGCTCTCGTATGGAGATTTCTCTATTGCATAACTTCACGTGGGAAATCTTCTTAGTGTACGCAGCCCCTGCGTGACGGACGTTTTTCAAGCTTGGGATGGCTGAAGCATCTCTTGTTCTAGATCCTTTAAAAGCTATATTCGTTTGAAAAGTGATATATAATAAACGAAGTTAGGCGAGCAATACATCAAGACTGGTATCCCGGACAAGGGTACTCCCTCCCACTGGTCCGATTTCGGCCTTAAACGAACTTGATCTTTCTTTTTACGTAAAACGATTATATATAGAGTTTGGTAACGGTAAGATATATATAATTTAGTAAGGTAGTAATATATATTTAGTATTTAACCATGGAATGAAGTGGTTCATTATATAATAGCTTATAGTTAATATGACATGAGTAGGAGTGGGGGTTTACTGATAGCTATGGAAATATCTAGGTTAATGTTCAATATACAGAAAGCATGTATATAACAACATTTATAGAACATTACATTAGCAATAAGATTGTTTCTATACAACGTTTCGATCCGAGGCATATCAACGGAGTTATTTCGAATTTTAGAAACTCCCTCCTCTAAACTCCCCTCCCCCTACTGGTGTATACAAAGTTTTGAACGGACCTCATTTTCGTTATCCCCTGGGTAGGAACGATGAACATTTGAAGATATCTTTCGAAAATCGCGTCATGATAAAAACTTCACTAGCTCATTACCCTTATGAAAAATTAATTGGGGCATTAATATTCTATCAAATAAATCACCCCTACATTAAATGATTAGCTTTCTAAAGTGTTATAATACACCATTTTCAGAGATTATCTGAAGGGAGACCTAGATAGTTGGTGTATAGCGCCAACTATCTAGGTAATCTTTAACCTAGTGTCAAAAGATAGTAGATTAAACCTGTGAAGGATGCTGAGTTTTTAATAATAAAACTTGT
Source organism: Riptortus pedestris (assembly GCA_019009955.1). NCBI lineage: Eukaryota > Metazoa > Arthropoda > Insecta > Hemiptera > Alydidae > Riptortus > Riptortus pedestris. Next base: position 26,136,119 of record CM032230.1, on the reverse strand, counting down.
GAAAGGAGTTGTCTTTCATCTTTCTATCGATTGTCTTTCACTCCCAGCATAAAAGATCCATCATAAAGTCCGTCACTTCATAAAGAGTTTCAGACAAGATCATGATAAAACTTCAAAGAAAGATTACTCTTTGATATGAATAATGAATAAAAGTATTTCATTGTCCCATCAAATTATTTGAAATTAAATTAATTCTACACTGAAACAAATCACTCATAGACTTTCCTACTGCTCATAAGTTTACATGAAGAACATAAATTCTAAACTTATGATTAACTCCAAAAAAATTGAATACACAATGGAAACTTATAAATCAACGAACAAGAACAAAATAAAACCTACTCCACTACTATTGCTATTTCTAGACTAAAAGTAATTACGGATAACCAAGTAAGATTTATATTGTCCCGGAAACTCAAATTTTCAAACATATCCAAATATATAATGCTAAAATTAACCTAGTAGAACTGTGAATTCCATATTCACTGTGCACATATATTAGTAAAGTTTGACTGGTAAATGTTTAGGATAAAGTATAAATTCCCAATTAGAAAAGTGAGAAAGACATCTTCCTTTCAATTTGTGGATGACCTTAATTTTGGGGCCTTAGAAGACGACGACGACATACATTGGTTTCTTTATAAAGAACAGAAATTAAAAAATTGGAAAAAAATAACTTTAAATTTGTTAGAAAATTTTTCTAAGAATTCAGTACTCATATTTTTTTATAAGGGAGAAAATATGTTTATATAATATAATACAATATATAATGAGAAAAGTGTATATAATATTGTTATATAGGATAATTAAGTATTTTGCAAGTATTAAAAAATGAACAAAAATTATTAATTATCGGCCAAATATAAAAACAGTTAAAAAACATTAAGCCACTAGTAAGAAGTGTAAATAGGTACACCGTAACTCGTGCTACTGGCACACATCTTTAAGAAAACATAAATAAATATTACGTATATCATTAAGTAAATAAAATAAAAATGTATTTATAGATTTAGTTAAGAAATAATTGTATAGAATATTAGTAAATTTATTACCCTTAGGATATGGCAAGAGCGGTATTTACAATATATTAGTTGATATTATTTAAGACATAGAGTAAAAGTCCGTCACGCAGGGGCTGCGTAAACTAAGCAGATATCCTACGTGTAGGTGTAGAATAGAGAAATATGCATGATAACAACGATTAGGTTACGATCAAGCAAAAATTGCGACCGTATATATAGATAGATATAATTTTGAACGGACCTCATTTTCGTCATCTCCTGGGTAGGATAGATGGACATTTGAAGAAATGTTTCGAAAATCGCACCATGACGACGTACGACCTCAATAGCTGATTTCCCTTAAGGAAAATCTGCTAAAACAGGGACTTGCAAACAGCATTATTCTACTATAAAGGGCATAATAACCTAGTTGTTGATTGCCCAAATCATAGTAATCCTAATCCTAATCATATTTTTTCCTCTTATCCTTACTTGGTATTTAATTATATATATATATATATATATATATATATATATATATATATATATATATATATATATATGGCCAGGAGGAAATCGAACTCCCGGCAATAATATTTATATAAAACAAGTCATATATAAGAAAACTTGTTTTGCTAATATATCACTGGTTTTGAAATAACACTTGTTGTCACGGGGAAGAGCAAACTAAAAAATACCCCTAGCTCAATTAATTCAATATAAATGACAGGCTTTTCGGCAATCAGCTCGGTTATTATTCATTATATTGTGTCCTGGGCCTGCCTCTCAGACATTATCAGTCGTTAAAAAATTGTCCAGGTTGTTCTGAGATGTCGTTCTCATTCATTCTACACAAGTAGCCCAGCCACTTAAATTGACGATTGTGGAATTACGCCGTCTCGTTTCTCATCCTGTCCCACGGGTTTGCCTGACTCTTTATTCAAGGCAGGAACAATGCCCTCCAAACCATACACCAGAATATGAACAGCTTTCAAAATATGGAATGAGAGCTGATTGGTATAGTTGGGCTCGGAAATTATTGTTTTGATAAAACATTCACTTTACTATTGAGGTTCCCAGTGAACTTAAAAGCGAACAACTACATTTAAATTAAGTAAGTTACTGCATTGTGAAGTTATAGTCAACATTACAAAAAAAAATCAATAAAAAAATTAGCCAAGCACGGGCGTATAAATATTTATTATAATATATAAGTATATTGTATATAAAAATACATGTATAATATATTGGACGAAAATCATTTCGTCATCTCTTAGGGAGGATCGATGGCCATTTAAGGACATTTTTCGAAAAACACGTCATGAGTACGATCCCAATAGCTGATATGCTAAAATTACTTTTGGTGAGTTCAGGATAGGGACTAATGAAATGTAAATATAAAAAAATTCAACTTACCTCTACATCAGGTATGGGCAACCTTTACTTTGTTGCGGACCAAACTTTAGTGTGCAAATACGTTCCCGAGCCGCTTTTAAAAGTAGTGCATTATAAAGGAGTGTAAATTTTTAACGATAGATATCAGACATTAAAAATTGCGACAATGTAATTATAATACAATTTATAAAATAAAATGAAATTAAATAAAAATAGGTGCAACATTATAATTAAATCGTAAAATTTGGAATTATCACAAAGAACAAAAGTTAAGCAGCCTGAATTTGGGAAACTAATCCATCGATGTTTGGATTAATTCCACTGATACAAAGACGAAAAGAATTTTCCAAATTATCGTCAGTCAGCCTTGTACGATGTTTTGATTTATTAACTTTCATCATTGAAAAGAGCTGTTGGCATTTATAAGTACTGCCAAATGCACAAATCTCTCCTCATCGTCCTCATTTGGAGTAAGTAGGGTTTTTATTTTTGTTTAATTGGGTTTTTCAAAATGTGCCGCGGGCCGGATCAAATCTTAAAGGGGTAAGGCACATGAATGCAAGTAAATGGGAAAGAACAAAGGGAATTGGCTAATCTCACCATGAATATGCCCTTCTATAATTTTCTGATATTCGACCTTCTATCATAAAGGTAAACGGATTTACTTACCAGACTACATTAAGTACTATACTGGGCATGTTGAAATAACTTATAATGTTAAGAAGGAGAGGAAGTATGTGCGAATACAGCCTAATTATTCGGACGTACCCCATATACAGAGGATCAAAAGGCTTCCTCTAAAACCTGCCTCAATAGAATCTCTGCCGAGGATGTCTATATCGCAAGGCCAGCAGTGGATAACCAAGCCGGGATCAATGAACTTGTAAATCCCAAGGTGCAACAAATACAACCAAATACGTGCTGAAAATCCCCCACCCACCCTATTCACCAAACCTTGCCCAAACAGATTTTCACTTATTTCGGGCGCATCAAAACTCTCTTAACGGGTAACACTTTAATTCGCTCGAGGACTACACGCACATAGACGAGTTCATTGCGCAAAAATCAAGAAGTTCTGGGGAAAATATACCTGAAAAATGGCAAATAGTAATAGATCAAAATGGGTCATATATAATTGATTAAAAATATTTGCAAGAGTCTGAAGTTTTGATTGAAGTCGCAAGTTAAACACACTACGGACTTATTCTAAAACCTATTAAAATATGTTAATTATCAAAAAATATAGAACATTAATTAACCAGTAAACAGCATGCTGTAAAAATACAACACTTCCATTTATTTGGACGCCAGAAAATAAAAATATTTGAATTTAAATAACAAGTATAATAGCAAAAGGAAGAGAGTTACTGCCAAGTGTTTTAAGGGCAAACTAAATATATATTCTAGGAGAAGGGGCAGAATGAAGAGGGAATTCTGCCTGAATTCCATTAAGATCCCCAGGTTGTCTGGCTCTTCAAAAGAATCTCATGTGTAAGCAATGTACCGTGAACTCCAAAGAGGAACAAAATACAGCTCTCACACTCAATTCTCCGCCAAAGAGCATCACAAAGACATTTTAAGTCAGACGGTATGATGAGCTGAAATTCATAACATCAAAGGCGCTCTTGAGTAATACAGCTGATTAAATTAGAATGAATCCCGTTTTGTTTCCACTTCAACTTCTAATTAAGCTGACAAGATTTCCTCGGCAAATTCAAGTTTGAACATTCTCACAGCTTTGGTGGCTATTATATTACTCGTTGCTTTATGCATGCAACCTACGGCGTAAAACGTCCGTCACGCAGGGGCTGCGTAAACTAAGCAGATTTCCCACGGAAAGGTTTACAACAGATAAATCTACATACTGGTAACACCACCGCGAATCTTAAGCAAATAAACACAGACGATAATAATAAATCATTCAGTCAGTTTACAAGTTAATAATATCTACAACGAAAAACGTCTGAATTGTAAACAAACAGGGCAGCCAACTTCGCCGCGCTAGATTGATAGAATTACTCAAGACCGGAAAGATGAACAATTAATGAAATATATATGAATATAACGTATTAATTTTATTGAAAAATATTTACTATAGCTACGTGTAGTAGAGTAATTTGAAATGTATCAGAATAATGTCTATCTCAATCACTCAAATTTAAGTAATCAAATGAAAACAATATTTGGTATTTAACCTTGTAATGAAGTTCTTCATGTTATAACAACTTACTATAAATATGACACAAGTAGGAGTGGGGGTTTGCTGAATGCGTATAACTATAAAGTCCAAATATCTCAGTTAATACTCCTTATACGGAAAATATGTATAGAACAATATTTATAGTACATTTAATTTGCAATAAGATTGTCTCTATACAATTTTTCGATCCGACGTATAGTACCTGAGATATTTCGAAATTCCTCCCCTCTAAACCCCCCTCCTCCTAGTCCTATTTCAGCTCTTAACGAACTTGATCTTTCCTGTGACATAAAACGACTAAATAACGAGTTTGGTAACGATTAAACAATAATTGCGATTGCTAGTGCGGTAACAGACAAATATATATACAGTTTTGAACGGACCTCATTTTCGTCATCTCCTAGATAGGATCCATGGTCATTTGAAGAAAAATTTCGAAAATCACCTCATGAGTACGACCTCAATAGCGGATTTCCCTTAAGAAAAATCTTCTAAAATCTAAGTTGAGTGAATAATCTTATCGAAGAGCTTTGAGGTAGCCGCGAGCACTAAGGCATGGAGATCTTCGTTTAGTTATGAGCGGGATAAAAATTTATTTGCTCACGAGCGGAATTTATTTAGTGAGCCCTGTAGACACTTCATCCAACTCAGCGTTGGAAGCAACAGATGGACGAATACGTTTAGCCAACCATTAAATTGTATAATTTACTGCTTCAGCAGATGAATATACTGACAAATATACCGCAATAAAACTACATCAAAATAATGAAGAAATAAATGGAGAAAATCCCACAATGCCTATTCCAGAAATTTATTTTTAAAGCACATTAATTTATTATTAAAAAAAAAGTGAAACAAAATCCTGAGAGAGAGGGAGACAAAATATAAATAAGGTTATTATTAAAAATAAGGGGTCTTTTGTACAATAATTTAATTTATTTATTAACGTCCTCTTTTTGCAACTTAGGCTAATTGGGACGGGTTATCTACAGGTTACCACCCTTTTCTAGCCAGGGTGGGATTTTAGGACGTTATTTAATGAATTTCGTCACTAAATAATTTCCTTTGCCCAGGCGAGAATTGAACTCGCCACTCTAAGTTTACCATGTGAGATAAAGGTCAACGCTTTAACTCGCATGGCTAACCTGAGCCCCTTTTGTACAATAAGCATACACTTTTCAAGAACTAGTAACAGTTACTCATTTTATTATTATTTGGAACATGTGGTTCACCTCTAACCTAATTTTGTATTTAAACGCATTCATTTATCAGATTGACATGAAAAACACTTACAATGAATTTGCTCAAGTTAAGCCAGTTAATATCTAATGTGAAAGTTTCAGTCCGGTTTCTTCAGAAGAAGGGATTAATCCATTCTGAGAAAAAGTGCTCCAGACTTCATAAAATGAAAATTTATTATAGAAGGAACAGAGGGCCAATTTGGAAGTGTAATCGGACAGGATGTAAGAAGGAAATTAGCATTTATAAAGGTACGTGGTTTGAAAACAGCAAAATATTTGTGTGAATTTGCGTGGAGAAGAAGATATAAGAAGGAAGACCTATTTCATAAAATATTGCATTCAATGTTTGAATATTGGTCACCTTCAGCATGATTTATTTTGTTCAGTATTAAATAAAGTTATTTTCTTTTTTATAAACAAGCATTTACCTTGTTTTGTAAACATAACCTAGAGTTTATTGAAGTAACACATGAGTAACTGTTACTAGTTCTTGAAAAGTGTATGCTTATTGTACAAAAGACCCAAAATAAGGTTATTATTTAAAAATCCTTAATTTTTTTATAACTTAATGTTTTCCTTCGTTGTTGTGCCAGTTACGAAAACATGTATAAGAACAATAGAAGAGCAATAGATTAATATGACGCGTTCTAAAAAATGTTTCAATCCTTAATAATGGAGATATTTTGAATATTCGAATTTCCCTCCACTCTAGACCCCCCCACACCTATTCCTGTTCCGATTTCAGCCTTTAAGAATCTTTACTGTTACCTGAAACGGTTAAATCTTGAGTATGGTATGGATGAAGTAAACATTTTTGAGTCGAAACGAAAAATCTCAATTGATGACGTACCATACAAGATAGCTCACTTAGTTAGGATCGATGGCCTCTTGAAGAAAATTTTTGAAAATCGCGTCATGAGTAGAACCTCGATAGCTAATAGCTAAGTGTGGCCGAACTTTTTTTTAAGTACGTGTACAATGAAGTCATGCGATGTCCACATGAGATTTATTTTATTTTTTGTGCAGCTTCCCAAGGTATGGTTGGCATTCAGTTCAGATGAAGACATTACATCGGCGAGTAGAACTGGCCACCTAGAATACCAGTGAGAGAGAAACGCATACTCCATTCGAGAATTTACGACCAGTCGGCGGCATTCCTAGAGCTGTCCTACAGCAACTGATAAGCACTATCTACACAGATTCCTGTTCAACTGGTTCAGATCGGTTTATCAATCCTAGGAACTTCGAGTATTGGCCAGCGCGTTGGGCGCTTCAAATTTCATGAGGGTCATACTGTCATCGAACTCGGCTTGCTCAAGACGTGTCAGGTTTGCCCTTAGAACATGCCGCTGAGGAACATAACCGTTTTCTTCAGATGGTCATATTCTATCACGGCAGCTACGGCAAGCCTAAACGGGTTATGAGTATGAAAATCGGGTTAAGTTTCACCCAGGACTTAACAAGAACCATGTTACCAAACCCTAGAGAAGGAGGTCGCGAAGTCTCCGAAAATTCACCACCTTTCTTAATGACGCACAAGTTGCTGGAGCAGTATGGAGCCTTGCATCCAAAATTGTAGATAACACCGAGAGTGGAAGTCTTAGCCATTATATTCATAAAAATGAATGAATTTTGGACCAAATAATAGTATATGGACGTCAAAGATGTTTTAAACGTGATTTTCAAGAGAAATACGTCCCATGATAGCAAAGAAAAAGAATTGTCTTGAGGTAGTGGAAATTTTCACTTTAAAAGAATACAAAAGTCCCCCACGCAGGGGCTGTGTAAACTAAGCAGATTTCCCACGCTAAGGTTTATAAGGTTTAGGGTTTCTCTTTGCAACTACAATATTTTTATCACTAGACATTTTTTTCCCATTTTTTTATGCCCCATATCGGCTGAGGTCGGTGAGGGCAAACCTATAATTAGGATAATAAACTTACTCGATCCAGGAAAGGCGGTTACTTTATTTATACATTTGAAAAAAAAAATACTTAAATACCTGAAATTTAACTTTGTCAATTAGAATATAATAAAAGTCCGTCACGCAGGGGCTGCGTAAGCTAAGCAGATTTCCCACGTGAAGTTATACAATAGAGAAATTTCAGAATAGAGAGCCGAACCGTTATGAAAACGGCCCCCGAACTAGCTCTTGACGGAAACTCACAACTAGGCCCGAAGTTAGCCGATCTCATCTCAGAAGCTGAAAACAGAAAAATGCAAATATCTCGGTTAATATTCAAGATACGGAATAAATGTATATATGGGAAACAGGTCTCAATAACACGAAGTCTTCCCACCAACAGTTACGGCAAAAGGCCGAACTAGCTTTTGGCAGGAATTCAAAAATCCGTTATCGGCCCAAATTTAATAAAAATGCAAATATCTCGGTTAATATTCAAGATAGAGAATAAATGTATATAACAATATTTATAGCACATTTAATTTGCAATAAGATTAATTCTGTACAATTTTTCGTTCCGACGTATAGTAACGGAGATATTTTGAATTTTCAAAAATCCTCCCCTCTAAACCTTCCCTCCCACTGGTCCGATTTCAGCCATTAACGAACTTGTTCTTTCTTTTTACATAAAACGACTAAATATCGAGTTTGGTAACGATCAAACAAAAATTGCGACCGCTAGTGCGGTAACCGATATATATATATATATATATATATATATATATATATATATATATATATATATATATATATATATATATATACAGTTTTGAACGGACTTCATTTTCGTCATCTACTAGGTAGGATCGATGGACATTTGAAGAAAAATTTCGAAAATTCCGTCATGAGTACAACCTCAATAGCTGATTTCCCTTAAGGGAAATCTGCTAAAATATATGAATTTTTAAATCTTCTTATGTACGTTGTAGACCTTTTTTGTTATAATTCTATATTTTATAGTAAATATTTATATTTTTAAATGACTTATTATGTCTGTAATATATTGGCTGCTGTCAATTAGTTGTTCAGCCATATCGCGGGCTATGTCAAGGTCATTCCGTTGAATGTTGATGTGGGTTTTATTGTCAAATATTTATGGCTGTATTTGCATATATATTACTAGAAATAATAATGGCGGTTCAAAAATAGAAAAATATCGGAAGCGTTATTTCAAGCTGTGCATGCCGACAGGAATTGAAATATCGGAATAGGAACACATTGTGATAAACGAGGCCGAATCATAATAAATGAATAAAGGCTCATTAATCAAATGATAGCTCCCAGGTAGCGAGGAGCGGCGTCAAACCTGGAGGATAAAGCCCCCAATGGCGATAAAACTGTTAAGTTCCACTATGAAGATCCGTTCGGAAACCCCCGACAAAAAAGTTTCGCCGATAAAGATACTAACAAAAAGAATAAGCAATCAGTTTAACAATTAATCAACAAATGGACTTAGGAAAGGCTGTTGGCAGGTGTTGGGAAAGGGGATGGGTGATTGATACAGCCCCTAGGGGATGGAACAGATTGGAGTAAAAACTGGGCCAGTTCGTCTGTCTTTCTCTATACATCCATCTTTCTTACCCTTTCTCCTTCCCTCCCCAAATACCCTCTCTAATCCATAGTATACACAATAGAAACCAACATTTCCACTCAGCTTTAATAAATACTCCTCTCTCTCTCTAGCCCTAAGCCAATCCTTTAAACTTTTCGCTTTTGAATCATTGAAAGATATTGGATGAAAATTCTTTCTTCTGCGAAAGCTGTGGTCTACAACCTCAAAGGTCTCAACTTCAGTACGTAAAGGATTTATACAAAAACTTTAGGAAGGGAGTGTAGGAAAGATCACATAAACCGATGACAGAAAAATCTTCTATTCTTTTACACAAGTAGTATAGCCAGCACAATCGGCTCTTTTTAGCAGACTTCCTTGAGGGGGAATCTGCTATTGAGGTCTTATGACGCGATTTTAGCAGATTTCCCTTAAGGAAAATCAGCTATTGAGGTCGTACTCATGACGCGAGTTTTGAAAAATTTCTTCAAATGTCCATCGATCCTACCCAGGAGATTACGAAAGTGAGGTCCGTTCAAAATTATATATATATATCTATATATATATATATATCTATATATATATATATATATATATATATATAGATATATATATTTGTCTGTTAACGCTCTAGCGGTCGCAATTTTTGTTTGATCGTTACCAAACTCGGAATTTAATCGTTTTATGTAAAAAGGAAGATCAAGTTCGTTAATGGCTAAAATCGAACCAGTGGGAGGGGGGGTTTAGAGGGGGGGATTTTTGACAATTCGAAATATCTCTTTTACCATACGTCGGATCAAAAAAGTGTATCGAACCAATCTTATTGAAAATTAAATTTACTATAAATATTGTTCTATACATTTATTCTGTATCTTTAATATTAACCGAGATATTTGGATTTGTATTGTGAGTGTGGTTGGCTATGTTTGGGAGTTTCCGCCGAGCGCACTAGCGCTAGTGTGGCCGTTTCACTAACTATTCGTCCTCGTGAGAATAGGTTATTACTAGGCAGATTTCTCTATTGTAAAACTTCACGTGGGAAATCTGCTTAGTTTACGCAGCCCCTGCGTGACGGACTTTTTGAAAAATTACCTCAAATGTCCATTATCGATCCAACTGGGGAAATGACGAAAATGAGGTCCATTCAAAACTGTATGTGTGTGTGTGTGTGTGTGTGTGTATGTATATATATATATATATATATATATATATATATATATATATATATATACGCTCTAGCGGTCGCAATTTTTAATTGATCGTTACCAAACTCTATATTTAAACGTTTCACGTAAAACTAAAGATCAAGTTCGTTAATGGTTGAAATCCAACCAGTGGAGGGGGTGGTTTAGAGGGGGAATTTCGAAAAATCTTAATATCTCCGTTATAATGCGCCGGATCGAAATATTGCATATAACCCATCTTATTGCATATGTAATGTTCTATAAATGGTGTTATTTACTTTTTTTCACTATGCTAATTATTAACTGAGGTATTCCCATTTTTAGCAGATTTCCCTTAAGGGAAATCAGCTATTGAGGTTGTACTCATGACGGAATTTTCGAAATTTTTCTTCAAATGTCCATCGATCCTACCTAGTAGATGATGAAAATGAGGTCCGTTCAAAACTGTATATATATATATATATATATATATATATATATATATTTGTCTGTTACCGCTCTAGTGGTCGCAATTTTTGTTTGATCGTTACCAAACTCGATATTTAGTCGTTTTATGTAAAAAGAAAGATCAAGTTCGTTAACGGCTGAAATCGGACGAGTGGGAGGGGGGGTTTAGAGGGGAGGATTTTCAAATATTCGAAATATCTCCATTATTATGCATCGGATCAAAAAATTGTATATAACCAATCATATTGCAAATTAAATTTACTATGAATACTGGTATATACGTTTTTTCTCTATCTTGAATACTAACCGAGATATTTGTATTTTTCAGTTTTCAACAAATCGCCACTTCTACTCATGTTACGTAAACAATACTCTGCTACATAATAAATCACATTATTGGATGTTTAAATACCAAACATTTTATTCAAGAGACCTTTATTATACGAGATACAAGCAAATATTTCCTGTTGATCCCCCCCCCCCATCTTAAAGATTTGGACTATTAAAAGTTTATTGATTGAAATAACAGCTATTCTGACTCATTATTAATTACAGTACTAGATATAGTAAATAGTTCTCAATAAAATTAATGTGTTATATTCTGATATATTTCAGTAATTGTTTTTCTTTCCGGTGAGGCGGGCCGACCAGTTTGATTACATTTCTAACCTAACGCTTCCTGTCGGCAGGTTATTGAAATTGGATGAAACATTTCTTATTTCCGTTTGTATTTATTCACGGTGTTGTTGTGTTACCAGTATGTATATTTATCTATTACTGAACTTCACGAGGGAAATCTGCTTAGTTTACGCAGCCCCTGCGTGACGGACTTATTTGAGTTTTCGGCCTTCAGTAAACCCGCACTCGTACTCTTGTCATATTGACAAAAAGCTGTTATATTATGAATAAATTTTTTTTAAACCTAAATACGAAATATTGTTCTCATTGAACACTTCCATTTTGAGATAAATGCAAACACGTGACGAACATGGGAAATGTGCTAGTTAACGCAGCCCCTGCGTGACGAACTTATGTATTATAACCATCCTCACAGTCTGAAATGCTATAAATATGGAAATAAGACTCGTCAAAAGCAGCTAAGCATTAAATGAAATTTTGCTAAAGACTGAAGGATTTGGCGTTTAACATTCTTTGATGGATATTAGAATCGAAGCAACATCGGAGTTTCTGGCTGAAGTTTTGCTGCAGGCATACTTCTAGATTCCTCATGGTTGTCTCTGAGACACGCTCAATAATCCAAGCCTTCGAGTCTAATATCGAAGGACTTAAAATATTTTTTTAAAAACAAATAACAAAACAAAAGTCAATATTAACAATTTTTAAGAATCCACCCTATCATGTCATTTCAAAACAATTAAAATGCTGTTTTTAAATCAATATAAGACTATATTATTTATTCAATATTACTGATAACTGATAAATATTACAACCCCCCTTCGATTATTTTTGGACAACTACTTTTACTATTCGGTTTTAGTTCATATGCCAACTTTAAACTACTTGCCGTGAATATTACTGTACTTTTGAACCCAAATTTCTTTTACACACGTTCCTGAGTGCGCACCTGTAGCAGTATAGAAACCTAACTATGACCTTTATCAAACACACACACACACACACTCATATATATATATATATATATATATATATATATATATATATATATATACTAGCTCAGATACCCGGCTTCGCCCGGGAATTCATTTGAGGCTGAATGGTGATGGTATTTTTTAGCAGGCTTTACATTGCACAATATTTTGACATTTACCCGTCCCAGTGTTTAGGATTGATACCCGTCTTTCCCGTGGATTTGCTAATAATAGAATTATTTGTTCGATAAGGCTTCACAGTCTTCGATATTTTTATATTTCCCGTCTCTTATACATGTAAATATAGTGAATTTTTATTTCAGGCCTCCCTTATAACCCCCCTCCCGTTCGAACCCAAAAATTTTAATATAACTTATAATCATGGAAGAATTAATGATAATTGACATACCGAGTTTTGTTAAGTTCGGTTCAGCCGTTAGTGCCCGCTAAAGTTTTAACGTATAACTCATTTATACTTAGGTGTACGACAAAAGTGTATATAACAAAAATTAATCCACATAACAAAATAAACAACTTTTGTTATGTTTATATTTGCGGAAAAACCAATAGGAAACGAAATATCGCTATTTTTAATTTCAGGCTTCCCTTATAACCCCCACTCCTGCCTGTCCATAGACATGTTGGTATGGCTTATTATAATGAAGGCGTTAGTGCTAATACACATATCGAATTTTATTTAGATCGGTTGAGTCCCTTGTACGAAATAAAATTATTGACTTCCGCTATAGTGTTTAGCGTATAACTCATTTATAATTAGGTATACAACAAAAGTGTATATAACAAAAGTTACTCTAAATAACAAAATAAACAACTTTTTTTATGTGCATATTTGCCGAAAAACTAATATAAAACGAAATATCGCTATTTTTAATTTCAGGTCTCCCTTATAACCCCCACTCCTGTTCGTCTCAGAGAATTTTAATATAGCCTAAAGTCTAAGTTGGGTTAGTAGTAATATACATACCAAGTTTCATAAAATTCGGTTCAGCCGTTTATGCGTGAAAAGGTAACAAACAAACAAACAAACAAACAAACAAACAAACAAACAAACAAACAAACATACACGAAAGAAACAAAATGCAGATTTGGTGTCTATAACATGTGAAACGAAAAGTTATCGTGAATTTTCGAGAAATAAATCAATGTACAGACATAGGTTACAATTTTATATATATATAGATATAAGGATCAATAAGAAGGCCAAGTCCCCTACTGTTTTTTTTTAATATTATGCAGAGTGCACTTTCGGAGTCAACGCTCCATCCTCAGTGCCTGCTGATTAAAGCTGCGTTGCCTGGACCAAGACCGCCGGGTGACTGTGTGTGTGTGTGCACAATCCATGGTTTACAACCTGACAATCATAGAACACAAATCTGGCGCCCATTGGGCAATGCCCGCTTCCACTGAACCAGGAGGCCTTATAGTTAAATTTTACAATTTCTTTGCATTCTTTTACTCTTATGTGATAACTAGTCATAATAACTCTAACTGGCTCAATAAACAAAAAGAATTCAAAAAAATAAATTGAGGTTTCGTATGTAATAATGTTACTTGAATTACAAATAAATACATCGAAATACATGATGAACACAGAACTAATAAAAGAAAAAGAAAAAAATGACAGTGGTGGAAAGAAATAATAATGTAAAAATTTATGACAGCCAAGAGAGTGAGAGTGAGAGAGAGAGAGAAGCGGGAGAGGGAGTGAGAGGAGGGCCAAGTTGAGAGAGAAAGATAATTGGAAGGCTAAATAATGCTATATCAGTAGCTTACAATGTCGTTGCTCCCATAGCAAGGAGCTTTTCCATGAAATATGAGCCCATTAAAGAAGTATTAACTTCTGCTAGGAGAACAGACATTCGACGTTTTTTTTTTCTTCATTTTTTAGAAGATTTCCTAGTAAGGGAAATCAGCTATTGAGGTCGTACTCATGACGTGAGTTTCGAAAAACATCCTAAAATGCCCATCGATCGTACCTAAGAGATGACGAAAAGGATGTCCATTCAAAATTATATATCTGTCTAAATTTATATATGTTTCTGTTACCGCTCTAGAAGTCGCAATTCTTATTTGATCGCAACCAAACTCGATATAGAAGCGTTTCATACAAAACTAAAAGTCTAGGTTGTTAATGGCTGAAATCGAATCAGTGGGAGGTAGAGGTTTAGTGGGGAGAATTTCGAAAATTCGAAATTTTTCCGTTATTGAGCGATGGATCGAAAAATTTTATCAGTCAATCTTATTGCAAATGTAATGTTCCATAAATGCATTTTTTTAGTTTTAGACTTTCAATAAACCCCCACTCCTACTCATGACAATTAACTATAAACTGTTATATTATGAGGCACTTTATTTAAAGCCCAAATACCAAATCATGTTCTCATTGAACGTTTACGTTTGGAGATAAATGCAAATACGTGACGCACATTGGAAATCCGCTTACAATTAGTTTACTAGGCACCTGCGTGACGGTTTTTTTTTATTAAGCAGGTGACACCAATGAAAGTAGTAGATGTCGTAAACATTGTAAAACTACAATTTGTGTGATTTAAACACAAAGGTTACGAGATTAATTCCAATCAAAGCCTCCAATCCAAACTACTCGACAAAATTACAGACACACCAGTTTTACGAGCCCACTTTAAACTCCGTAATGGCCTAACATGGAATTTGCCCACTCCCTAGCGAAATCCCAATATAAACAAATCTATACTTTTCTTCCATCATTCTAATCCTCTAGTCCAATCACTTTCCTCAACTCATATTTCACAAAACTCGTCGACGATTAATGCTTAAATGGCTTCAACATGGCTTGAATATAATTATTTCTCAAGCGATAAAAGAAAAAGTCCGTCACGCAGGGGCTGCGTAAACTAAGCAGATTTCCCACGTGAAGTATTACAATAGAGAAATTTCACGAGAGCCAAACAGTTACGAAAACGGCCGAACTAGCTTTTGGCGGGAAACTCACTTTCGTCCGTTACCCGCCCACATTTAATACAAATGCAAATATCTCGGTTAATATTCAAGATAGAGAATGCATGCATATAAAAATATTTTTAGTAAATTTAATTTGCAATAAGATTGGTTCTATACAATATTTTGAACCGACGTATGGTAACGGAGATATTTCGAATTTTCGAAAATCCTCCCCCCTTAACCCCCCCCCCCTCCCACTGGTCCGATTTCAGCCATTAACGAACTTGATCTGTCTTTTTACATAAAACGACTAAATATCAAGTTTGGTAACGATTAAACAATAATTGCGACCGCTAGAGCGGTAACAGACATATATATATATATATATATATATATATATATATATATATATATATATATATATATACAGTTTTGAACGTACCTCATTTTCGTCATCTGCTAGGTAGGATCGATGGACATTTGAAAATAATATTAGAACATCGCGTAATGAGTACAATCTCAATAGATGATTCCATTGAAGGAAATCTGCTAAAAGTCACAAGACGGTTTCCCACTTCAAGCCAACATATCAATGTCTGTACATACAACGTCTTCGAAATATTAAGTATATCTATGCAAATAAAATTAATAAAACGAGATAAATGATAACATTTTCTTATCGTTCAAATCAAAGACAACAATTGCAACAAATGTTAAATTTTTAATAATAATGTTATGAATGTTCAATGTGGGTAATTCGAATCTGTTTTTATAGACTGTATTTCTGTTTAAAAGGAGAACAAATTTTAAAAGGAATAAAAATGCTAGAAAAAAATAAAGTATTAAAAAAGGCCATTAAATGAAGTCATGTTGACGGATTCATAAAATTGAAATATATAAATTAACCCCCCCCCCCTAAGGGGAACATGACTATAGAGTCTTTATGAGTTAAAATAGTTAAGGGTCGTAATAAAAACGGAAATTACTACCCTACAAAAAATCACCGACCATCATAAAAGCATGGAACCTACTTTGAGAGTAAACTATGACTTCGCTGTCTACCTTTTCGAGATAGTAGTGTTAAAAATAAACTTTTGAAATATAAAAGTTGTAATTTATCACTTGAAGACTAATTGGCCAAGTGGGATAATAAATGGCCACTTTTTAGCTGATTTATCCTAAGGGAAATCAGCTATAGAGGTCGTAACATGCTGCAATTGTCGAAAAAAAATTCGAAATGTACATCAGATGACGAAAATGAGGTCCGTCCGAAACTATATATATATATATATATATATATATATATATATTAATCTGTTTCCGTTCGCAATTGTTTTTTTATCGGTACCAAATTCGAAAATTTGAGTGATTGAGATAAATATTATTCTGATTCATTATAAATTACAGAACTAGATATAGTAAAGATTTTTCAATAAAATTAATATGTTATATTCAGATATATTTCAGTAATTGTTTTTCTTTCCGGTGGTCTCAGCTCTGAGTGGTTGGCAGACCTGTTTGTTTACGATTCAGAGCTTTCGTTTATTAAAATTGACTGAAATATTTCTCATTACCGTCTGTATTTATTCACTTAATATTCACGGTGGTGTTAAGTGTTACCAGTATGTAGATTTTTCTATTGCAAAACTCCACGAGGGAAATATGCATAGTTTATGCAACCCGCGCGTGACGGAATTTTAAAGTATTGTTAACTTATCCAATATACATAATGTCAAATTTTATTTCTTAATATGACGGGAAAAGAAATGGTTTAAAGAAATTAAATGACGGGCAAATCATTATAGTAGAACAAAATTATTACAGTAGAAATTTGCTATTGAACATCCTACTTGATATGTTTCAATATTCTGTTGGGAATTAGCTAATAACAGAGCAACACATACTACGTATCAATTAATATGAATGAACCAACCACGTTTTAGAATTATACCTATGCCCTTGTTCCTGCAGTTTCCTAACCATATAGAGGGCTAATCCAATAGGATGGTTAATAAATATGGCTGTTAACAATTCAGAAATATCTCTCTATCAATGGATCCGATCAAAAAATGTAGTTCTTTAAAGAGATAAAAAGCTTATACACAACTGGTTGTGTCTCTCATAGTAAGGATAGAAAGGCTAAATTGTATTTTCGACCCCTAATAAATTCCTTGTAACTCTCAAGCAATTTTGTCAATGAGGGGATTAGACTAAGATTACAAATTTTAAAAAAACTATTTGAAAGCTATTGCGTTAATGGATAGTCGCTATTGCGTTAATGTATAGTAGCTATAGCGTTAAGGTATTTGTTATTACTACATGTTGTTAAGATATTTGTTGTTATTACTTGTTGTTAAGGTATTTGTTATTATTACTTGTTGTTAAGGTATTTGTCATTACTACTTGTTGTTAAGGTATTTGTTATTATTACTTGTTTGTTAAGGTATTTGTTATTACTACTTGTTGTTAAGATACTTGTTGTTATTACTTGTTGTTAAGATATTTGTTATTACTACTTGTTGTTAAGATATTTGTTGTTATTACTTGTTGTTATGTTATTTGTTATTATTACTTGTTGTTAAGGTATTTGTTATTATTACTTGTTGGTAAGGTATTTGTTATTAAGGTATTTGTTATTATTACTTGTTGTTAAGGTATTTGTTATTATTACTTGTTGTTAAGGTATTTGTTATTATTACTTGTTGTTAAGATATTTGTTATTATTACTTGTTGTTAAGATATTTGTTATTATTACTTGTTGTTAAGGTATTTGTTATTATTACTTGTTGTTAAGGTATTTGTTATTATTACTTGTTGTTAAGGTATTTGTTATTATTACTTGTTGTTATAATATTTGTTATTATTACTTGTTGTTAAGATATTTATTATTACTTGTTGTTAAGGTATTTGTTATTATTACTTGTTGTTATGATATTTGTTATTATTACTTGTTGTTAAGGTATTTGTTATTATTACTTGTTGCTCAGATATTTGTTATTATTACTTGTTGTTAAGATATTGGTTATTATTACTTGTTGTTAAGGTATTTGTTATTATTACATGTTGTTATGATGTTTGTTATTATTACTTGTTGTTAAGGTATTTGTTATTATTACTTGTTGTTAAGATATTTGTTATTACTACTTGTTGTTAAGGTATTTGTTAATTACTTGTTGTTAAGATATTTGTTATTACTACTTGTTGTTAAGATATTTGTTGTTATTACTTGTTGTTAAGGTATTTGTTATTATTACTTGTTGTTAAGATATTTGTTGTTGTTACTTGTTGTTAAGGTATTTGTTATTATTACTTGTTGTTAAGGTATTTGTTATTATTACTTGTTGTTAAGGTATTTGTTATTATTACTTGTTGTTAAGATATTTGTTATTATTACTTGTTGTTAAGGTATTTGTTATTATTACTTGTTGTTAAGGTATTTGTTATTATTACTTGTTGTTAAGGTATTTGTTATTATTACTTGTTGTTAAGGTATTTGTTATTATTACTTGTTGTTAAGATATTTGTTATTATTACTTGTTGTTAAGATATTTGTTATTATTACTTGTTGTTAAGGTATTTGTTATTATTACTTGTTGTTAAGGTATTTGTTATTATTACTTGTTGTTAAGGTATTTGTTATTGTTATTTGTTGTTAAGATTTTTGTTATTACTACTTGTTGTTAAGGTATTTGTTATTATTACTTGTTGTTAAGGTATTTGTTATTATTACTTGTTGTTAAGGTATTTGTTATTATTACTTGTTGTTAAGGTATTTGTTATTATTACTTGTTGTTAAGGTATTTGTTATTATTACTTGTTGTTAAGGTATTTGTTATTATTACTTGTTGTTAAGGTATTTGTTATTATTACTTGTTGTTAAGGTATTTGTTATTATTACTTGTTATTAGTATATTTGTTATTAGTACTTGTTGTTAAGGTATTTGTTATTGTTACTTGTTGTCAAGGTATTTATTATTGTTACTTGTTGTTAAGGTATTTGTTATTGTTACTTGTTGTTAAGGTATTTGTTATTATTACATGTTATTAGTATATTTGTTATTAGTACTTGTTGTTAAGGTATTTGTTATTATTACTTGTTATTAGTATATTTGTTATTAGTACTTGTTGTTAAGGTATTTGTTATTATTACTTGTTATTAGTATATTTGTTATTAGTACTTGTTGTTAAGGTATTTGTTATTGTTACTTGTTGTTAAGGTATTTGTTATTATTACTTGTTATTAGTATATTTGTTATTAGTACTTGTTGTTAAGGTATTTGTTATTATTACTTGTTATTAGTATATTTGTTATTAGTACTTGTTGTTAAGGTATTTGTTATTATTACTTGTCATTAGTATATTTGTTATTAGTACTTGTTGTTATTACTTGTCATTAGTATATTTGTTATTAGTTGTTTGTTGTTCATTAGTATTTGTTATTAGTACTTGTTGTTAAGGTATTTGTTATTATTACTTGTTATTAGTATATTTGTTATTAGTACTTGTTGTTAAGGTATTTGTTATTATTACTTGTTATTAGTACTTGTTGTTAAGGTATTTGTTATTGTTACTTGTTGTTAAGGTATTTGTTATTATTACTTGTTGTTAAGGTATTTGTTATTATTAGGGCAAATCACCTTCGACGTGGTGTCCATGAATAAATTAATAATAAATAATGGATAGTTATCCTCGCGAGTAATATATATATATATATATATATATATATATATATATATATATATATATATATATATATATTATGTATTGATGACAGCTCAACAATAAATCAAAAATGTCAATAGAGCATAAGCCACCCATGTTTAATACCGTAGCTATGAAGGGACACAAAAGCAGATGTTGAATTTCGTATCTATTTTTGGTGTTCTTAGGAACTTATAAACATTCTAGGTTTGCTTACGCTATCATCAATAAGGACATGCACTGTTTTGTACAAGAGCCACATGACATCAAAGACATACCACAACTTGTTATTATTATTTTTCAAAATAGTTTTAGGATTTGTATTGCACTTCAACTGTGTTTGAAAATGAGCTTAGGCCTTACAAACGGGAGGCAATAATAGTCATGTCGTGGCCACGTCAGCGATCTCCATCTGAACTACTAATTTTACGGAGTGAGTAATAAACTTCATCATCGAATGTAATTCCTAGAGCTTTGAAACACGATGAAAGAACGACGAGAATACCCAGTTCGAAGGTAGTTTCTAGATGCAGTTATCAGTCAGGGCGATAGAGAATGCAAGCATTACAAATAATACGAACTACGAAACGAGAGGAAACTCAAAAGAGACTGTCCGGATACAAAATGGATGCTCATGACGTTAGAAAACTCAGCAAGGAGCAGTTTCAGGCACGAGGGAGCCGAAAGTTCAGTAAGGACTTTAAAAGCCCATAGGCGTGGGTTACGTGAGTCGACTGAGCTCTGTCTAGACGTGCAAGGAACTCTTGTCGCACAACTCCTGGACCAGCAGGTGTCTATTCCTTTCAAGGACTAAACCTGTCATAGAATATATAATGGGTCTACTTATCATTCGCGTATGGAGATGATGAAACAGAACACTTGAGAACCACTATACATACCGGTTAGAAGTACTTTCGAATTAGAGTGAAAATTGAAAAGTTGAAGCACTTATAAAAATCTTGGAGAGGCATTTAAGAGAAGAACCTTGGCCGGAAGTATAAACACCTGAAAAAGGACAGCAGAAAGCTCTCCTCTTTAAAAGTCACTCCAGGAATAAAGATATACAAAAGTCATTCACGCAGAGGCTGCGTAAAGTAAGCAGATTTCCCAAGAGCTGCTAAGATACACGTGAGCTCACCTTACTATATATTCTCTATTTCTATAAAAAATAATAACAGACGAGTAGAAAGTTGGTGGTGATGGGGGGGGGGGGGGGGGGTTAAGTTATGTTATAACAGCTTATTGTTATAGGGCATGAGTAGGGGTGGAGTAAACCAAGGCTGAAAACTAAAAAATCCAAATATCTCGTTTAATATAAATCTCAGAGAAAATATGTATAGAACAAACTTCTACTTCGACGTATAATGACCGAGAAATTCTCCCCTCTAAACCCTCCGTCCCCCGTCCAATTTCAGCTGTTAACGAACGTGATTTGTCTTTTCACATAAAACGCTTATATGCGGAATTTGGTAACGATAAAACAAAAAAAAAATTCTGCATGAAAATCATAGATTAAAGTTGAAGAGAGGGGGGTTAGGGAGAAGTTAAAGCCTTAAAATAAAGCATTTCAATCAATTCAAGGAACAGAAAAAAGAATTTTAATTTTTAACATTTTTAATTTATTATAAACAAACTACTTTTTTTTTTTTTATTCAAAGGGCAGAAACGGCATTAGTTGTTCGGTCATCCTTAAAACAAGCTCATAAGATAACTGGGATTATGTCGACAAACTGGCATATTTTACTAATAATTACTACTAATTAAAAGGTATGAATATTGAGATACATTCAGACAGGACACAAACTGTAGGCAAGCATCATTCTAAATTTTGAACTATTGATACTGCTTTTATAAATAATATTTAAATATATATATATATATATATATATATATATATATATATATATAGAGAGAGAGAGAGAGAGAGAGAGAGAGAGAGAGCGTGTATAAGTGAGAGAGATCCTTTAACTTGTTGGGATAGCTGACAGTGTGTAATATCGTAAGAAGACCTCCCTCCCTTCTATTTACTCGTTAAATCTTTGAGCCTAGTTGGCTGTATTCGGCCTTCATAAAACGGCCTAAATCCCACTTTATCCCTCAGCCTCCAGGTACCAGTATCCTTCTAATGAGTCCGACATGGCTCTAAATTCTTTCTTTCTCTTTGATTCTCTTGCTGTCCTATTGGAAAGGTGACAGCTATATTAAGCAAAACAAGATATATAAGATGTTCCTTTGAAGATAAAAAGTGAAATATGCTTAGCTTTATGAAATTTTTTAATTTTTAATCAATGCACAAACTTATTATCCTAAATATAGAATTCAGCTTTTGGGATTTAAATTGATATAGCTCACCCCTGAGTGAAATATATTTCTTAACATTATAAGCTGCAAGACAAGATATTTTATAATATCCATTCCTTCAGCTCCCTTCGGGTTGAGGCATCCTGATGCAATTGTGTAATAATCTTGTAGGGGCGTGGGGTAAGCTTTAGCGGTAATAATAGAAAATGTCGGCACAAAAATGTAATGGCGGAAATCTTGTGTTAAAGGCAAGAAAGAGTTGGGAGAGAATTTAGACTGAACCATTTGTTAGTTCTCATGGAGAGATGAGGGAAAAAGATAAATAAAGAAAACAAAACAACTATGTGAGTTCTCTTAAGAATTAGGTATATTGAGTAGTTAAGAATATCTCTATAACAAATTCTTAGAATTGAATAGTTAAGTATATATAGAATTGAATAGTTAAGTATATATAGAATTGAATATTAAGTACAACAAATTCTTAGAATTGAATAATTAAGTATATCTCTATAACAAAAAATGAAATTTACGCAGTAAACAAACTTTATGAACTAATATGACGGCCATAACTATACACACAAAATTAGCAGTGGGTCCTATAATATATATGAGTACTCATGCGATACTTGCGAACATAATGCTAGCATTATTAGGTAGTTAATAGCGGGAATCATGCACTTCCTAGAGATGATGAAGTCTTGATGCGGTGATAAATCTGGATGGGCACGTGGCAGAGAAGAAGAGAGGCGGGAGCAGAATGAACCTGTTGACTCTAGTAGAGGTGAACATAGACTGTCACGGGTGACTTCCAACTGCGGTTGTCGATGAAGCGGTTCTCTATGAAGCGGTTATCTGTGAAGCGGTTATCTATGAAGCGAAGCGGTGATCTGTAGGGGAGGGAGGCCCCTCTGGCCGTATGAACGACCCCAACGTCTGAGAGCAACTGACCCCAGCGAGCGTCTAAAAGCAACTGACTCTATCCTTGTTGCTGGCCGATGCCTTCTTGAACTGCATGTGTTTTTCCGCTGTAGCCACGGCCTTGGCGATATGCACGTGTGTGTGGCGGGTCTATGAACCAGCGAGCGCGGGACATTTAAAATTCAAACTGACGACTGAACACATCTCAAACATTTATTCGGTTAATTTTTCCATTATTCACGTTTTGTGAATTATATTTCTTAAGACCTTTGGAAATATTATTCTTGGACCTAGAATGGATATATTATTTCGGATGTTATGTGGAACTAGCTTGTATACTTTTATTTTTAAAAGTTGTAGGTTAGAAAATATCTCAATTCTTTTTCATCAAGAGAATGATTTTTATGATTCCCTGTTTTGTACAGGCTTCTCTGCGTTTTTGCATACTGGCTCCCTAAATAGATTTTCTACTACCACATTTTTTTTTTAATTAAAAGGAAAAAGGAAAATATCAAATTTCTACGTACCAACAAAATAAACTCAAAATGTGAGTAATATAAAAATCTATATAACAATTTTTCTAATGAAACTATTACAAGTGTATAGGAAAGAAAGAAATATATTTCTGTGCTTTTTTAATTTAATTAACCCAAGATATTGGAATTTTTTTTAGATATCAGCCTTGGGTAAACCCCCACTTTCATTCATTACAAGTTAAAAACTAGCTAATATATCATGAACAGGCTTATTTTAAGCTGAAATTCCAAATATTGAATTGGAAAATCTTTTGTAGACGAGATATATGGAGATATGTTCTGATGACCCTCCACCCCCCCCACGTCTTTTGTTGTTGGATTTTTTAAAATTAGAGTGATTGAAATTATTTTGTTCCATTATATATTACAGTACTAGATACAATACATAGTCTTCAATAAAATTAATATATTATATTCAAGTGTATTTCTGTAATTATTTTTCTTTCAGATCAAGAATATTTCTATCTATCTATTCAGCTCTGATACGGTTGACTGACCTGTTTGTTTACAATTCAGACTCTTATGGAGGCAATTTAAATTGGCCTAACCATTTCTCATTATCATTTGTATTTATTCACTTAATTTTAATGGTCGTATTTAGGCAGCTTAGTTTACAGAGCCCCTGCTTGACGGACTTTTCTCATACATATAGAAAGTGTGTGAATTTTTGTGATTCTATCAAATTTGAATACCTTACGTTTCATTTATGACATATGTTTTATTAGCAGATTTCCCTCGAGGGAAATCGGCTATTGAGGTCGTACTCATGACGCGATTTTCGAAATATCTCCGTTACTATAAGTCGGATCGAAAAAGTGTATAGAATCAATCTTATTGAAAATTAAATGCACTATAAATAATTTTATATACATTTATTCTCTATCTTGAATATTAATCGGGATATTTGCATTTTTCAGGTTTCAACCTTCAGTAAACCCCCACTTCTACTAGCGTTACACACACCATGCTCTGTTATATAATAAAAGATATTAATTGAAGCCTAAATGCCAAATATTTTTTATATTGAACTTTTACTTTGTGAGATATATGCAAATACGTTTTCTTGACCCCCCCCCTTCTTTTGTTTTTGGATTACTAAAGTTTGAGCGATTGAGATAAAACCGATTCTGATTCATTCCAAATTACACCACTAGCTTTAGTAAATTGTATATCTATGCAGCGCTACGAGGTTGGCTTGCCTCTTTGTTTACAATTCAGCCGTCTATTGTACATTTACTGAGCATTCACGGTTCTGTTACCTGTATGTATATTTATCTATTGTAAACCTTCGCGTGGGAAATCTGCTTAGTTTACGTAGCCCCTGCGTGGCGGACTTTTTTTAAATGGGATATATTTCTGTTTCATTAAATAACCTCACTTGACAGAAGAGCTACGGAAATTTATACAGCAATAGATGTTTTTTTATTAGTCTGACTGTCGATTACTATACATTTTACAATTATACTCTCCTATTCGCATAGCTTTAAAAGCGTAGATGCTACTTCCTCACGAGTGGGTTTCTAAGAAAATATAGAAATCATGAAAATCGTGAATAAAATTGTAAATTGCTAGAGTAAGCAGGATTATTATATGCTACAGTGGTATTAGCAAACTTATGAACGAATCTATTTACGACTTGCGAAGTCATAAGGTTATCTTCTTAATTTAAGTTTTATTCTTGAAACATTTTCCTCGCTGGTTTCATTACCGGTTGCAAAATTACAAGGAGTGTAAATTCATTGTAGTTAAAAGTAGTTTGCTCATTAAATAATACTTGGCTTATCGAATTTGTCAAAGATTAATTTACAAATAGTTCTCTCTGCCTGAAGTCGTATTCAGCTGAAGTTGGGAAGAAAAGTTTATTCGATAAATGAAGGGGTATTAGGTTGCTTGACAAACAGGTTGGTGAGTAGCGTGTTACTCATACACGTTTGTAATAGTAGTCTTCTTTCAAGGACCTTCACACAGCGTTCCTAATTAAAACTGCACAAAGGAGTTGATAATCAATATGAACCACTTGCCTTTCAACTTTTTAGTTGTTTCCAAAATCACACTTATTATTAGTATTAGGGTTTATATCTAATCTCCACACTAACAGCTGTCATCAGTTTTTTTTTATACCGCAATTAAAAGATTTTTTATCTATTTTATTGAATATGAGTTAGTTTAATAAACTATAATTCACATCCATAATATGGCTGGTTGGTGGAGAATACAGGAGTCAGCTCAGGAAAACAAGTGGCACTGAAGATGGCACATAAGCCTTGAAAACGCTATGACAAAGAAAACTGACAAGGTTCATGGTTGCTGATAAAAAACTATAGTTTCTTATGAGTTCTCAATAAACAAGATATTCTATTTTCGCAATAATTTAGATTTAAATTCATATACCCCCAGTAGGCAACCTGCAGTCATGGATATGATATTGAATGTTAGAAAAACCGTTAAATATTGGGTATAAAAAGACCGTCACGCAGGGGCTGCGTAAACTAAGAAGATTTCCCTCGTGATGTCTAAAAATAGATAACACGACACCACCGTGAAATAAATACATTCGGTAATAAGAAATCTTTCAGTAAATTATAATAATTTCCCGACAGGAAGCGCGTGAAATTTAAACAAACAGGTCTACAAACCTTTCACCAGAAAGCAAAACAATTACTGAAATATATCAGAATATATCATATTATTTTATTGAAAACTACTTACTATATCTAGTACTGTATTTTATAATGGATCAGCATAATTTTTACCTCTACCAATCAAATTTTATTAGTCCAAAAACTAAAGACACCAGAACATATTTGCATGTATTTCGTATAATAAAGATCCTTTGAAAACAATATTTGGTATTTAAGCTTCGAATGAAGTGGTTTATTATAGAACAGAGTTTTGTTTTTGTAACATGAGTACTTTGCTGAAGGCTGAAAACTGAAAAACACAAATATATGGGTTTCTATTCAAGATAAAGATTAAATGTATAAAACAATATTTATAGTACATTTAATTTTCAATAAGATTCATCCTATAAACTTTTTCAAACCGACATATAGTAACAGAGATACTTCGAATTTTCAAAATTCTCCCCCTTAAGGGGCATCTGCTAAAAAGATCAAATAAACATTTCCAAGGCAGGAACGTAAATCGGTGACGACACCGACGACATATTTGCATACGTCTAGTTAAGAAAGAAAAATGTAACCACCAAAGTGGGAGGCAGAAAATAAAAAAAAACTGAAAATGTCTCGGTTAATATCTAGATAATGAAATAATTTATAGAACAAAATTTAAAGAAAATTAAATTTGCAACAAGATAAGTTGTATACTATTTTTCAATCAGCTTTTAAGTACCCCTCACTCTGGTCCAATTTGAGCTATTAACGAACTTGATCTTCAGTTTTACACGAAACGCTTAAAGGTACCCTACCGATATTTTTTATTTGGAGCGTTATTACGTTTTAATATTTTTCTGCTATACAATTGTCGTCATATACATTTTTTTTGTAACTCAAGTAATAAGCGAGTTATTTCTTGTTTTCAGCTTTCAATAACCCTCCCTCCCCTACAACCCTTATCTAATCGTTTTTTTTTTGTTTTTTTTAGAAAGAAATAAAGAATGAGATGTGTGTTATACCAGCTTATTGTACGCAGGACTTTTGTATTAACGCTCTTGGAATAAATCATTATTATTTATCAACACATAATCAGATCTGTCTTCCTTTATATGGCAGAACTGTTAGCATTTTATTTTTTTGTATATTAAATGCCAAATTTAATCACGCCATTGTTCTACCATAAGTTGTTATGCTTCGTGGTATGAATTAGCAAGTTACGTTATGGATCTTCTGGAAAACCAACATAATTCTGCGTTTGTCGTACGTGCCAATGGAGACCTTCCTGAGAATGCATAAGTATTTAAGCATTTGGAAGAGGTAAGCATATGTAATCATAATTTAATCAGGTTACTAACTAATGCTTATTCAAATCTGAACGGTATAACTTCACCTTGCATATGTATTTCAGAGCTGGCTGCCCAATTATAGATGTGCATATCAAAGAGAAATTTCAACTTAGCCAACTTCTACAACGTGGATGTTCCCTGATTTGATGAATTACTCATGAGCTCCTAATTATTTTACTCAATACACTCAGTATTCTACAAAAATTATAATCTATATAAATCAAATTTTAAGGTTTGTCTTATTTTATATTTAAATTCGGAAGGGATCAATTATTTAAACCATTCTAATAGCATTATAATTGAAAATTGGTGCGTCTGTCCGCCTCCTTTTTGCTTAATCTCTCAAAAAGATATAGTGTTTTATATTTGTGAGTCAACTATCACAAGGTTCAACATAAGCCATGTGAGAATTCTAATTTGTAATGATTTAATGAAATAGCTATTCATACAAATAACCGTCTGACGAAGATGGACGCATAACTATTGAAAATTCGCAAACCAATGAAAATTCAAACGGCTGGAGCAGATAGCCGAACTACTCACAATTAACATATATATTTTTTTGTAAATGTTCTGGTCTTCTGGTGAACAACATTTTTTTTTAAATTTTTACCATACTCAATATTTCAAATACTTTATCAAATTAACGTCTGATAGCTTCTACTCAAAATATAAATCGAAAGTGGACGCTAATAAATAACTATTTTAGCATCCACTTTGTGTTACTTCGCCTAATAGGAACGGGTTATCTATAGGTTACCATTCTTTCTACCTCTGGGACTAAGGATTTTATTTAATGAGTTCTTACCAGGGCGATAATCGAACTCATGACTATAGCTTTACGAAATGGGAATAGAACCAACGCCTTAACTAGCATGGCTAACCTGAACTCCTCCCTCACTCAACATAAATGGTGCTATATATCAGCCACTCTAAATGATTTAGTTAAACGAGTCCAGAGGCATTGAAGAAATACCTGTTGTAATATATTAGTAGAACAGTACATACACAACGGCCTCATTCATTTTCTGAATAATGTAGTACATTTTCCGCTAAGTAAAATAAAAACATTAAAAAGGGAAAAATTAAAAAAAAAAGCTGCTACGAATGGAGAGCATGAAGCGAGAGAGATGAAGAAATAGATTGAAGGAGATAAAAAGTGAATTTGATAAAGAAGGGATGAGTCAGTTACCTTTAGTGATGACACGGCATATCCCAGGACTCAGTGGGACCTCGGCTCCTCGGCAGATCTGAAAGAAACAATCAAATCATCAAGAATATGAATAAAAATAGATCATACCTACAAATATAAATATATATATATATATATATATATATATATATGCCATAATAGCATTCTGAAGATAAATTCATGGTAAAGGAAAAATCATAATGATAATGGAAAACTGTATACATAACTCATTGCTTAACCGATCGTTGACGGGTTAAATGTTTAATAGTTTATAATATAAAGATTGGATTAATTTATGCGAGAAGTAATCCCATTTTAGCAGATTTCCCTTAACGTAAATCAGCTATTAAGGCCATGAGGAGATTTTCGAAAAATGTCGTCAAATGTCCATCGATCCTAGCTAGTAGATGACGTAAATGAAGTCCGTTCAATATTTAATATATATATATATATATATATATATATATATATATATTCCTCATACTCGATATATAATCGTTTTATGTAAAAGGAGAGATCAAGTTAACGGATGTAATCGAACCACTGGGAGGGGACTTTAAGGGGGAGAATTTCGAAAATTCGAAATATCTCCGTTGTTATATGTCGGATCCAAAATTTGTATAAAACTATTCTTATTGTAAATTTAATGTTCTATTAATGTTAATATGTGCCCATTTTCTTTATCATAAATATTAATATGGATTTTGGACTCCTACTCATATCATATTAACAAGAAGAACATTAACCACTTTATATATATATATATATATATATATATATATATATATATATATATATATATTTTTTTTTAGCTATTTTCGTCGGTACTTATCGATTATCAGGAGGCCACCCATTTAAAGACGGTAATTAAAACATATTTAAAAAAAACAAAAAAAAACACTTTCTTATTTAAAATAACACTCTAGAATTTATTTGCTTGAGAAAATGAATGACAAAAGTGTAATTATAAATTAGAGTTATCCCAAAATCGGACGATGTCGCGGAGTACCTGCATAAAGCGGTCGTCTGCCACATGAACTCTTCAAGGTACCTATCTATACGAGTGGTGTAATAATAAACGATCACCAACTGGTGTTAAAAAAGATCACTCATTTTCTGATAACAAAATAAACAGAATGACTAAGATAACCGAGTCAAGTATGAACAGTCTATAGCAACAACAGCGAATAGCGATAAGCGGTATTGAACCAGGAAATATTTTATCTGTAAATAATGAGTGACCTCCCTTTGTCATTTTGTCATTTATAAATACTAGAAGTGTTATTTTAAATAATAAAGTGATTTTCTTTATATTATGATTTAATAATCGCCTTTGAATGGGTGCCCTCCCAATAATCGATAATTACCTGTTCGTTATCACCTGGGTAGGATCAATAGACATTTGAAGTAATTCCAACACGTCATGAGTACAACCTCAATAGCTGAATTTGCGATAAGGGAAATATGCTAAAAATATAAGTGTAATTGGGTTAAGCTTGATTGGAAGGAGAAACTCTACCCGAAATACTACTTAAAAATTAATTTAAAATGAAAAATGACTAATCAACTATTGTAAAGCGGTACATGCCTTCCATATTGCATTTTTTTTTTCATTTTTATTCGTCAACACTCTTTCCGCTCAGCCTCCCATTTAATATTGGTTTAAATTCCCTCGGGAGGCAGCACAACAGAGAAAAGTAAATTAATACACAGAGAGAATATTACATTTTGGGACAAAACGGTCTGGGATATGAAATTAAAACACCAACGCAGTTGGTTAAAATTCGCTAAACGACGAACTGGCATCAGTATTTTTTCGTACTAGAGGCCGTTCAAAATGGTCAAAGTATTTTCTCTCCTGCACGATACTATAAAAAGCCACCAGGAAGGGGCTGTGTAAGCTAATCAGATAATCAACGTGCGAGTGGTACACTACACATCGCAACATGTATTCTCTATTTCCAAATAAAACTCTGATGAGTAGAAAAGTTTCAGTCCGGTAAATAGCATTTATGTGGAGTCTGGTGAACCACCCTTAGATCACAGGAGGAAGACATTATCTATAAAATATGTCCTACGATCTAAATTCTTAAATTCACCATGCTCAACGTCAATCCTAAATAATACAGATTATAATAAATATTTGGTTTACCCAACTAGACCGAGACCACTTTCCATAAGATATACATTTTACACTGCACAAATACCATTAGCAAACACGGACATATTCACTCTCCAGTTACTACCATATCCACCTTGGCGTATTCAAAATTTTACAATAGACACATCTTTAGGCAACTTCAAAAAATCCAACCCAACCTCACAACACATATACAGTGCTTATTTTAGGTCAGTATTGGGTGACAAAGCTAATAGTGTCTTTGCTTATACTGATGGCTCTAAGACAGCAAGTGGTACAGGTTCTGCTGCGATAGTTGGTCCAATAATTACCAACTAAAATTGACGCCTGTATCTAGCTCTTATACAGCTGAGCTTCAGGCCATCCTATTAGCCTTGTCAAGAGCCCAAAGCTGCCAAAGTGAAATAGTACTGTGCACAGATTCATTAAGCTCACTACATACACTCAACAACATTTACTCGACAAATCATTTGGCTATCAAAATGTTTTGACCATTTTCACCGACTAAACTCTAGTAACATACACATTAGTCTTTTATGGTTACCCGGGCATACAAACATCAAGGGAAGTACAGACATCGGCGGATTAGCCAAGTGTACTGTAGAAAAACCAGACATTGAGATAAACTGTACAGACCACCAAGACGTACTAGCCGAATGCATTAAGGAACTACAACAACAGTGGCAGCAATCTTGGGATAACACAAACGACAATAAACTAAGACAAATAAAACAAACAGTTAAGGAATGGCCATCAAGTAACAGGAGCACACGAAGAGAGGAAGTTGTGCTGACCCGACTTCGCATTGGCCATTCCTTGCTGACCCACGGATACTTAATGACAAACAAGGACACACCGATTTGTAGACATTGTAACGAAACTTTAACTGTACATCACATATTGACTAACTGTCGACGAAGAGACAATTTAGACATTCCACGTGACTTACAGGAACTTTTGACCGATAACAGTGATTACATAGACTGAATCATTAAACATCTAAAAGACACAAACATATATTACACAATACACATTTTAGAAGATTCCCCTTCACATCTATGAGCTATTGACGTTGTACTCATGACGTGATCTCTTAAAAAATCTCCAAATGTCTAGTTTTAGGGGATATATATATATATATATATATATATATATATATATATATATATATATATATCCCCTAAATATATATCCCTATATGTGTGTGTCTTTTAAAGCTCTAGCAGTAGCAACTTTTGTTGAATCGTTGCTAAACTCGATATTATATTGTTTTATTGAAAAATAAAGATCAAGTTCCTCGCAGAAAGCGGGCTAGAGGGAGGGGGGTTTAAATGGTGTAATTTCGAAAATTTGAAATATACGTTACTATACGTCATATTGACAAAATTGTATAGAACCACTTTTATTACACATTTAATGTTCTATTAATGTTGTTATGTAAATGTTTTTTTTTTATCTTCAATATTAACCGAGATATTGGCTTTTTTTTTTTTTAGATTTTAGCCTGCAGTAAACCACCCACTTTCACACATCGCACGTTAAGAATAATAAAAGTCCGTCACGCAGGGGCGGCGTAAACTACTACTACGTGAAGTTTTACAATAGAGAAATCTGCCTACTCATAACAGTAGTAGTAACGAATCTCTAAACCAACTCACGAGGGACTAACAGTTACGGAAACGGCCGAACTAGCTTTCGTCAGAAAGTACCGAATACAGTCGACTTTTATCGATCACACTCACAATGCAAATGCAAATATCTCGGTTAATATTCAAGAATGAGAATAAATGTATAGAACAATGTTTATAGTAATGTAATTTGCAATAAGATTGGTTTTATACAATTTTCCGATCCGACGCATAATAACGGAGATATTTAGAATTTCCCCTCTAAATTCTCCCTCTAACCCCCCCCCCTCCTACTGGTCCGATTTCAGACATTAACGAACTTGATCTTACTTTTTACATAAAACGATTAAATATCGAGTTTGGTACCGATCAAACAAAAATTGTGACCGCTAGTGCGTTAACAAACAAATATATGTGTATATATATATATATATATATATATATGTGTATATATATATATATATATATATATATATATATATATATATTACAGTTTTGAACAGACCTCATATTCGTCAACTTCCGGGTAGGATCAATGGACATTTGAAGAAAAATTTCGAAAATCGCGTCATGAGAACGACCTCAATAGCTGATTTCCCTTAAGGGAAATCTGTTAGAAAGGTATAGTATAAAGGCTGTAGAGCAACACTAGTTTAACAAGATTTGCCCCATAACATTTTTCGATCCGACTCTTAGTAATGGCAATATTTCGAATTTTCGAATTCCCCTCCTTCTAACACCCCCGCCCTATTCCATGTTTGATTACAACCATTAACGAATGTAATCTTTAGTGTCATATACGTGCTATATATTAAACGTGCGAAACGTTTAATTATCTAGAACGGAATAATCATTTTCGGCGTACAACGGCAGTCCACGTCCTTCCCACCTCCGATTTGAACGAAAGAATTTCAGCGTGTAGTACCTAATGGAAAACAAATTCTGATATAGCGAGAGAACTCTCAAATTCTTCTCACGCGATCGTCTAGAAAAAAATCTTAATGATTGCCTAAAAGTCTTGAGGTCTTGCTAAGGCACCTACTTCAAAGTTGACTCAGTGGGTGGAGTATTCTTTTTGTAACCACAAGATCTCGAAATCAAATCTCGCCGGAAGCAACTATTTTTTCTCTGGTATTTTTTTTTTACTTTTTGTTTCTATGGCGTTTATTTAATATAAATAAATAAAAAGTTGTTTTTAATTATTGGTATTTAATTTTTAACATGTTCCATATATTTAAGGACAATTCGAATGCTTTCTGCCAAAAATATAACAGGTATGAGGAAATATTTAATATTATACGAGAAATATATTACTAATAATTGAATACATAAGTATATAAAAATTATCAATAATGCGGATTTATTGATAATATTTTTGAACGGTTTTATCATCCTTTACCCGTTTATATGTAATTATTTTATTTTACAATTAATAAAGATATTTAAAATTTTCTAGCTCTAGACATAAAAATATTATTTAGCAGTTTTATACTTTACAGCTATATTTTCATTGTGCTTGGCCCTGGATCTCTGTCTTATATTTTTATCAAGTTAAAAATGTATCTTAAAAATGTTATTAAACTGTTCGTATTTGATTGAACAGAATCGCAAAATATCACCTAGAGAGAATTGTATTCAAATACATTCTATTCTTCAACACCACTGTCATCCCAATAAAATTTTTAACTTGATGATAGATATATATATATACGTCAGAAATCCAAGGCCAAGTTCAATGAAGATATAGCTCACATGAAGTAAAACTGTTAAAGAATATTTTTCAATAATGAGAACGTTCATAAATAAGTAAAATCAAGCAAAGGCCGAAACCATAATAGTATGAAAATATATAAATTAAGTAGTGTATTAAATTTATAAAATAATCCTCAAAACAATATAAGGGGAAATAATAGGCTAGAGACTGGATGCACGACCTTAGATCACGACTTCCTTCCAAGGGACAATGCCCAACCATCTGGAGTTCTTGTATAAAACATATTTGAGCACATCTATTGTTGGTGGCAACGCTTCGGATTCAGAACATTTGTAGATTCCAAATAAGATACCATTTATATCTTTATATATATGGTGTTGTTATTCTTTTTGGAGTTTTGGTCAATGTTGGTGAAAAAAATCTTAGATTATGCCGATATTTCGAGAATCTTTATTTTCTCTTCTTCAGGGCAAGACTGAAGATACTTAAAAGCTATTGCACATAGGACTATGGTTATATATATATAAAACTGGGGTTATAGGGGATATAACCCAAGTCCTAAGTGCAATATTATTATTATTTATTAACGTCCACTTTTTGCAACTTAGGCTAATCGGGACGGGTTATCTACAGGATACCACCCTTTTCTAGCCAGGGTGGGATTTTAGGACGTTATTTAATGAATTTCGTCACTAAATACTTTCCTTTGCCCAGGCAAGAATCGAACTCGCCACTCTAGGTTTACCATGTGAGACAAAGGTTAACGCTTTAACTCGCATGGCTAACCTGAACCCCATTAATATGCAGTGCAATAGTTATGTGTAATAGTTTTTAATTATCTTTAGTTTTCCCCTGAAGGAGAGAAAATAAAGATTCTTGAAATATCGGCATAAACTAAGATTTTTTCACCAACATTGACCAAAACTTCAAAAAGAATAACAACACCATATGGTTGATGTTTTCGACCGATATAACCGGGTCGAAAACATCAACATAATTATATATATATATATATATATATATATATATATATATATATACATATATATTAATGTGTGTGTGTGTGTTTAGCTTCCCAACAAGGCAGCATTATCGTTAGAAAGAAAAATAGCAAAAATAAAATATCACGATCATAAAAACAAGTCCCCATGGGCTACGAAAAGTTTTCCACGTTGAATGATAGCATGTTGTTCATCTCATTTCATCACCTTTTCTGAATTTCTCCCTTAGAAAAAAAGTCATGTAAGACAGGAACTGAAATACAAGCTATACACGAGATGATAAGTTGGTCACTTACTCAAAGTAAATAGCCGATGAGTAAAAACCGGTTCATTGAACACTGGTTACTAAGTTACTACAAATGTCTCCGTTAATATTCTAATTGGAGAAAGCATACGTAATAGAAAATTTTTAAAAATGAAAATGTGTGATTATCCGAATAGTCGTTTCTAGTGGTCTGAATTCGGAATGTTAGTTATTACATTATAAAATCTTCAAGTTTGCTCGTCACGGTTAATATGGAGTACGGTTTGGATCAAATACAAAGTGTGTAATCTATAAAGTAAAACATCAAATAGTAAAAGTAAAATGAAAACAATATTTTGGGTTTTTAAGCTTGATATATATATATATGTCTTTTAACGCTCTAGTGGTCGCAATTTACGTTCAGTGTATTTTGATCGTACAAACTCGATATTTCATTATTTTATGCAGAAAGAAATATCAAGAAATCGGACCAGTGGGAGGGGAATTTTAAAGTGGAGGATTTTCGGAAATTCGAAATATCTCCATTATTATACGTCAGATCGAAAACTTGAATAGATGCAATCTTATTGCAGTTAAAATTTACTTTAAATATAATTATAAATTTATGCTGTAGCTTGAATATTAACTGAGATATTTGCATTTTTCCGTTTTATCCTTCAGCAAACCCCCACTTCTACTCATGTTTCATAAACAATACTCTCTTGTATAATAGACCACAGTATTCGAAGCTTAAATTCCAAATGCAAATATAGTCTGGTGACCCCTCCCCCCTTACCGTCTAAATTCGTGGACTACTAAAATTAGATTTATTGAGATACAAATTATTCTGATCCATTATTTTTTATTACAGTACTAAATATAGTAAATCGTATTCAATAAAATTAATATGTTTTATTCTAATATATTTCAGTAATTGTTTTTCGTCATCTGTTATGGTGCATGGACACTTAAAACGTTTTTGAAGATCCCGTCATTCGATTTCCTTGAGGAAACCTGCACTAAAAAGCTTGACTTCAGTCCATAATTCTTATCTTAGCCTGTGAATTTAAGCCCTCGTTCTAATTCGATATTGAATAGAGAAGGTACTGTTTAATTCAGCTAGTAGAAAGGTGGGATTGGCAGATAAGTCAGGGCAGGTATAGATTGTGACTGGCCTGAATAAAGAGGGCAGCACTGACAAAGGGGACTTGTTACCTAAAACAAACGCTCCCTTAGCCCGAATGGTAATTTATGCAAATCAGCCTGTGTACTAAGTTCTAATTTGGTCGATGGAATGTTTCATCTTTGTGGATACCTTATTTCAGAATGTTGATAAGCTGCCTTGCTGTTCTTACTTGATAGAATTACACAAATAAGGCACTAAATATGAAAACGTGGATCTGTTCTCTGTTACGGCAACAAAATTATTTTTTATCTGTCTAATACTTCCGTATTATGTTAAAATAACCAAGCTCGACTTTTTTATACAGTTAAAAATGTAGGCCTGTTTTTCATTATAAACCTTTTTCAAAATCTATTGCTGACTCAAATACGACATATATTGTTTACAAAAGACTGGAATAAGTGGAGGAGAAATAAGTTGAACTCCAAAATGATACAATTTATAGGGGTTTACAACAAGATCACTTATTTCGTTCAATGGACCTGGAGTTGAGGTTTAATTGCCTGTTTTTGTTTGTTTATTAATATTTACGCCCACTTTATGCTACTATGGCTAATCGGGACGGATTATCTACAGATTACCACCCTTTTCTAGTCCAGGGTGGGCACAAGGAGTTTATTTAATGAGTACGTCACTAAATCAAATTCTACTGCCCAGGGCGGGAATCGAACCCGTCACTCTAGGTCTATTACGCGAAATTAAGACCGACGCCTTAACTCTCACGGCCAACCTGAGCCCCCTAATTCTCTGTTACCAAACTCGGTATTTATGCAATACAAAAAATGAAGTTTGTAACAAAATAAGATAACATCCGCTAAATATTTTGTATACACACACACACACACACATATATATATATATATATATATATATATATATATATATATATATATATATATATATATATGCCTGTTGCTCTAGCAGCCGTAATTATCTGATTGTTACCAAACTTGATATTTAAACGTTTTGTGTAAAAATGAAGATGAAGTTCGTTAATAAAATCGGAAAAGTGGGAGGGGTGTATAGAAAGAAAGAATTTCAATGTATCTCCGTTGTTATGCTTCGGTTCAAAAGTTGTATAAAATCAATCTTATAGTAAATGTAATGTTCTATGAATGTTCTGATATCAATATTATCTTTTATATTGAATATTAACCAAGATATTTCCATATTTTAGTTTTTCGGCCAATAAATATTTCCTTTTCAATAAATACCAAATATTGGTTTCATTGAACTATTATTTTGTGTGGCACATGCAAATACGTCATGTGATGACGTCATCATTTAAGATTTTTTCGTACATTACTCGAAAATGTATACTTTATGTACCATACTCGATATTTAGCCTTTTCAGTCAACTTTAAAAATCATATTTGTTACTGTCTTAAGTCGAGCCAGGAATAATGGTGGTTGAGAAAATGCAAAATATCCTTGTTACTATGAGTCGGATTATAGAATGTTATAGAGCCAATCTTGTTAAACTTTGATTTGCCACAATTGTTCTTTTATGCAAATTTTGGTAATTCAAGAATTAAGAGAGTCATGCATATATTCTGGTTTTATACCTTCAGACAGTAGCTGTTATGAAATCACAAGTGTAATACCGGGAATTGGGGAACCTGTTGAGTTGACGCAGCCCCTGCGCGACCGACTTTTTAAGTATCTTTTCAACAAAATCTCTAATATTAATGAACGTAGCGTTTGACTTGAATTGAAACACGAATCCAATTATGTGGACGATATGTCTTTCGAAGCAGTGACTGGAAATAAACTTGACCCAATTCGAATTAACGAATTGTAACAAATGGGTTAGGTAGAAGATGAGAGATTAAAGATATGGTATAGATATGTAAATGGGATTTGTAAGTAATAAGACAGGGAAGTGGAGCAGGGAAGCTACATTGCTCCAGGCCATATTGTAATGAGTCTGGGAGCAGTTAATCAGCTGACTGCTCTACTCCTTATCAGCCTGACCACCACTTCACCACCACTCTACTCCAATCTTATAAAATCCAATTAACTCCAATATTGTCGGCGGCTGAAGGACTAAATGCTCATTTCATGCAAAATTAGCA
This sequence comes from Riptortus pedestris, assembly GCA_019009955.1. Lineage (NCBI taxonomy): Eukaryota > Metazoa > Arthropoda > Insecta > Hemiptera > Alydidae > Riptortus > Riptortus pedestris. The sequence goes on along the minus strand of CM032230.1, from coordinate 26,096,995 downwards.
CAAGTACATTCACTGACGCTTAGTAGCAGAAATAATTGTTTCTAAGAGGTCTCAATACAAGACGCACAGCTTATAACGCACAGGATAAAGCGCTACAACTTGTAATGTATCATAGATTGCATTACAAACACCAATCATAAATGACCATATATTTTATATTTTGAATAATGCCAGCAAAATGCTCATTATGATTATTATTTATGAGTACCTCAATGACTATTTTTTACCTGTAAATAAGAGCTTTATCCAATTTGGAGTTGTCACCTTGTGCTCGGGCATTGTAGTAGATAACGCCGGTGTTTTTTCTTCAAATGTCCATCGATCCTACCTAATAGATGAGGAAAATGAGGTCCGTTCAAAACTGTATATATATAAATATATATATATATATATATATATATATATATATATCTATATATATATATATATATAAATATATATACATTTGTCTTCTTTTACCGCTCTAGCGGTCGCAATTTTTGTTTAATCGTTACCAAACTCGATATTTAGTCGTTTTATGTAAAAACAAAGATCAAGTTTGTTAACGGCTGAAATCGGACCAGTGGGAGGGGGGGTTTAGAGGGGAGGATTTTCGAAAATTCGAAATATCTCCGTTACTATACGTCGGATCGAAACATTTCACAAAATCAATCTTATTGGAAATTAAATTTACTATAAATATTGTTATATACATTTTTCCTCGATCTTGAATATTAACCGAGATATTTGCATTTTTATTAAATCTCGGCATTTTTATTAAAGTGACGGACTTTTTATAATAACATTCACAGGTCTTAAAGTCGATACAATAATTAATGTTCCGGATGAATTTGGATAATAAATTTACGTTAAATAGACTTTTAGCCGATTTCCCTGAAGGGAAATCAGCTAATGAAGCCTTACTCATGACACGATTTTTGAAATTTTTCTTCAAATGTCTATCGATCCTACCAACAAGATAACGAAAATGAGGTTCGTTCAAAACTATATACATAATATGTATATATGTAATATGTAAATATATTATATATATTTGTCAGTTACCGCACTAGCGGTCGCAATTATTGTTTAATCGTTACCAAACTCTATATTTAGTCATTTTATCTAAAAAGGAAGATCAAGTTCGTTAACGGCTGAAATCAGACCACGGGGAAGAAGAAGGTAGGAATTTCGAAAATTCAAAATATCTCTGTTACTATACGTCTGTTAAAAAAATTGTATAAAAAACAATCTTATTGAAAATTAAATTTACTATCAACATTGATCTATACATATTTTCCGTATAATGAGTATTAACCAAGGTATTTGGATTTTATAGTTTTACGCTTTCAGTAAACCCCCACTCCTACTAGTGTCATATTAATAATACGCTGGTATTTCATGAACCCCTTCATTACAAGGTTATATACCAAATATGGTTTTCATTGAACTTTTACTTTGTGAGATATATGCAAATACGTTTTGTTGATCCCCTCCCCTTCTTTTGTTCTAGGATTACTAAAATTTGAGAGATTGAGATAAAAATGATTCTGATTCATTAAAAATTACAGCACTAGCTTTAGTACCTTCCTCCAAGGCCATCTCGTCAAAATTGAAAGTATGAAGGAGTACCTCGATTCATCAGCTGATAATATCGACACATTAAAGTGACGAGCAGTGTAAAAATCGATTACTTAAAAAGGTTTCAATTTTGAAAAATCGATTGCAGAAGGAGCATCTAATCGATTTGTTGTTTATATAAATATTTAGTAATTACGCCATGTGAGTTCCTCATATCAGTTTTCTTGTTCACAACATATTTTTTGATTTGACGATATGATTTTAGTGGAAGATTTTTTAGTAAGATTTAATCGTTATCATGACATTTAATATTTTTACTAAAACAATTATGGGCATAACGAAGGAAATGTGAACTCTTATCTTAGATCTTGTAAACCATATATTGTCTTGGATATAATTCCAGGGGTTTCAAAGAAGAAAATAAACGACACCAGAATAATATTTATCCCTGTGACGAAGTAGCTGTGAGGGAGGACCCTAGAACAACACACCTGAACACCCATGTTGTTTCAACAAAGTCTGAGAAAGTTGGAAAAACAGGGTTGGCTTATCTTTGTAAACTATAGCAGAGGAGTTCCTGAAGTCTCTTTCAAACGTTACACGAAATCACGTCGTTCATCATCATACATCAAATGTGTCGTACTTTTTAGCAGAATTCCCTTAAGGCCGTACTCATTACGCGATTTTTGAAACATGTCTCAAATGTCTATAGATCTGTAACAGTTAACGGATATATGAACCTGCGTCTAGCTGTCACCGGGGGCCCCCCTGCTTTAAAATTTAATAGTGAGTAGGAGCGAGTGGCAACACTGTGTGCATAACCTGAACATCGAGGTTAGAAGAATGACAAAAGAACGAATCAGTGCCTCGTGCAAAAATGCCCCAAAACATTGTAAATTGTTGATACATTTATTAAATGGTTTTCTTCATTTCTCTCTTATAATAATAAGAGAGAACACATTGCCCACGCCAAAGATCCTACCTAGGAGAAGAAAAATGAGGTCCGTTCAAAACTGTGTGTATATGTATATTTGTCTGTTAAAGCTCTTGCGGTCGAAATTTTTGTTTGATCGTTACCAAACTCGATATTAAATCGTTTTATGTAAAAAGAAAGATCATGTTCGTTAATAGCTGAAATGGTTAGCCATGTGAGTTAAAGCCTTGGCCTTAATCTCACATGGTAAACCTAGAGTGGCGAGTTCGATTCCCTCATCAGAAATAGAAATTTATTAAGTGACAAACTTAATCCTTAGTCTCACCCTGGCTAAGAAGACGGTAATATCCTGTAGAAAACAAGTCCAAATTAGACGGAGTTGCAAAATATGGACATTAATAAATAATTTAAATTTTAAAACTCATTTTTGAATGCATTAGAATTTCCAAGTGAGTAGTTCAGATTCCTTTAGTAGATTTCCCTTCAGGGAAATCAGCTATTGAGGTCGTACTCATGACGCGAGTTTCGAAACATTTCCTCAAATGTCCATCGATCCTACTTAGGAGATAACGAAAATGAAGTACGTTCAAAATTATATATATATATATATATATATATATATATATATATATATTTGACTGTTAACGCTCCAGCGGTCGCAATGTTTGTTTGATGGTAACCAAACTTCATATTTAATCGTTTTATGTACAAAGGAAGATCAAGTTCATTAATGGCTGAAATCGGACCAGTTATTGTGCGTCGGATCGAAAAATTGTGTAGAATCAGTCTTATTGCAAATTAAAGTTACTATAAATATTGTTTTTATTGTTCTATACGTTTATTCTGTATCATGAATATTAACCGAGATATTTGCATTTGTATTGTGGTCTGGTCGGCAGGAGTCGGCTATGTTGGGGACTATCCGCCGAGAGCTAGTGCGGGCCGTTTCCGTAACTATTCGTCCCTCTTGAATGGGTCTAGAGATACCTTCCTTCTATTGTTATTATTAGGCAGATTTCTCTATTGTAAAACTTCACGTGGGAAATCTGCTTAGTTTACGCAGCCTGCGTGACGGACTTTTTTATTTGTTTAATGATACTGATCTTGAAATTATAAAGGGGGATTTTTCCAAAATTCGAATTATCTCCGCTACTACAAGTCGGATCGAAGAATTATATAGAACCTTTCTTATTCATTTCTACTTGATACCTACCTTCCACCGTCCAGCAGATCATTTTGAGAAAAGTGGAGTCGATGAATAAACTACCGATAAGTGACATGTGAGCTGTAAACGCTCTGCTGTGATAACCTGCACCCAGGGTGATCTCGATGTATGATAAGGGCCGAGAGATGAGACCAGATGCATTAAACATGGAAGTAAAACAAAAACAGGAAACATGAATAAAGGGATAATACCAACAGGGAATACAGTTTTAAAAAGTACTCCAGCTTCTATGAATCAAGTGCTTTTGAATCCACATGAAGCTTCTCATGAATTTCATTACCGCTGAAGTGGGTGAATAGAAATCGAAATTTAAATATAGAACCCAACAAGAGAATTCTCCGAAGAAGAAAAAAAAGAATTATCCAAACTCGTTCAAGAGAGTACGAAGTGGTTTTCATCAATATTCGATTCTGGTACCAACAATTTGTATAGACCGCTCACCAATGATAATCGTTAACAGTCAACAGGTAACCCTATTACATACCGAATCATCTGCATTGATCGCACGATGAATAATGGACTGTATGAATTTTTAGTTTTATTTTCTACTCCGGGTATAATCGTTTAAGCCGGTGAACATTAAAGAAAGAGAATAACAGTCACATGAAGGTTAGAGTCGCTTGTATAGCTCATCTAATCCAGTGACCAGAGCTTAAAACCTACTGACTGACGGACAACCAACTCAGTACAACTATTAACAGGCTTGAAGATGATGCCATCGCATCGAAAGCGCTTGCCAGCGGTACTCAACCATCAGCCATTGACGACGGTTTCCACCGAGAGGTATGACAATAGAATTATTGTTGTGTTTTGTTACAATTATTGCCTATGTTGCTACTAATATATATATATATATATATATATATATATATATATATATATATATATATATAAAGTTGTACCTGAGAAAATAAATATTCTCGAAATATTAGAATAACATAAGATTTTTTCACTAACACTGACCGAAACTCCAAAAAAACAACAACACTATATATATATATATATATATATATATATATATATATATATATATATGTTTATAACCTGTCGAAAACAACAACACTATATGAGGCGTTTGGTTTCAAAACCAGGTACATCCGTTTTTTTTCAAAAACATTTTTTTTTTAATTTTTCATAAGTTTTTAATGCCGGAAATGATGTATTGGACGCGTTTGTTCCAAAACCATCTAGATCCTTCCTAAATCAATACCGGTAGATAATGAAAATGTGTTAAACTGACTTTTTTAAAAAATGAAATATATTTTGATCAGTCCTGAAAAATGTTTGAAAACGGATGTACCTGGTTTTGAAACCAAACGCCTCATATGTATGTGTGTGTATATATATATATATATATATATATATATATATATATATACTTGTCTGTTAACGCTCTAGCTGCCGGAATATTTGTTAGGTCGTTATCAAGCTCGATATTTAATCGATTTATGTAAAAAGAAAGATCAACTTTGTTAATAGCTGAATTCGGAAATGTGGGAGGGAGGGTTTAGAGGAGAGGGTTTTCGAATATTCGTAATATCTCCGTTATCATATATCGGATCGAAAAAATACATAGAACCAACCGCATTGCAATTAAAATATGCTATAAATATAGTTATATACAATTATGCTCTATTTTGAATATTAACCGAGATATTTGCATTTTGCAGTTTTCAGTTGTAAGGAAACTCCCATTTTTACTCATGTTACACCAACAATACTCTTTATTTAATAAACCACTTTATTCGAAGTTCCCTAACTCGCACGGCCAAGCTGAGCCCCGAACGCTTTTCCATATTCTGAAGACCCCTCTCCCGTCTTAAGAACTACTAAAATTTGATTGATTGAGATGCCAATTATTCTGATTCCTTATAAATTACAGTACAAGATGTAGTAAATAGTTTTCAATAAAATGAATATGTAATATTCTGATATATTTCAGTAATTGTTTTTCTTTTTGGTGAGAGGAAAGATTTTTTAATACCGCTTGTATTTATTCCCTTAATACTCATGGTTGTGTTGTGATACCAGTGTGTAGATTAACCTATTGTAAAACTTCATGAGGAAAATCTGCTTAGTTTACGCAGCCCCTGCGTGACTGACTTTATTGTAGTACTGCTGCTAATGGGAATGAGTTGTCCACGGAAGATCCTTGTTTACTAGTCAGCTTGAATCTGAGAATTTATGATAATATAGTAAGTTCGACATTTAGTAATTTCATATTGGGCACAGTACTCTGGGATTAACAGGCATATTGAGACCCAAGCCTCATGCAAACCAGTTACCCATTATATAAGATTTAACAATAAAACGCAACATGTTAATTAGATGGACAAAAAATATATTCATCCAATCTTGGAATATTCCCAAGGAGCAGAAATAACACAAGATATTGTAAAGAATAATTTGAAGACATGGAGGAACAATGGCAGTTCTCACGTGATGGGAAAACATCTGTTTTTAAAAATAAGTACATACATTTTTCTTATAAAAAAACAAAAAAGACTCAAAAGAATAAATATGTGGAAGCACTTCATTTGTGAATGTAGAGGAAATTGCAATATATGATGTCTGATTAGACACATGTCACCCGGAACACAGACAGAGCCTGGAATTACCAACTGTAATTGGGCCTTCTCCCAGAAGCCAGTTGATTACACCAACAAGTTCTCATATCAAATACCCTTTGAGAGAAGAAAAAAAGGGGCTGAAAAAATGACCTCATTTCGAACGGTCCCCTCGCAATAATAACAAACATGCCGAATAACGCACAGCCACTCGACCGAAAATATGTACACACATAAAAACCTGAGCGTTATAGCCCACAGACACGCTGGCCACATTCCGCCGTAGCTTTTAATTCAACGTGGATTTTTTTAAGAGTTTCATATAAAGCTTAATTTTTGTTATTCATAGCTTTTTGCTTATTGCCAGTTGAAAATTATACCATTATCCACAACTGCTCTGCCCGAACTATATTTGGTATCGTTCATACAGCTATTTATCAAGGATTCCAAACAAGGCTATCTCGACACACAGATTGATAAATATTTAATTTACTTAACTGAGTTTCCCATTAGCAAAAGAGTTCAGCTTATATAATATTTGTTAATTATAAGGTTAGTTTGAAAATAAATAAATAATAATAATAATTCCTATTCTCGGACTAATCCAATCTTTAAGCTTCGTAATGCCCTCGAACTAACCCAAAACCTCTACAATAAAAAAAATCATGTCAAGACAAACCAAAAGTCGGCACTACAACACCTTCATCAAACCGACAAGCCTCTACGCTAGAGAAACACTTACACTCAACAAGAAATACCATGAAGAAATCAAAAAAGAATACAGAAAAATTATTCGGAAAATACTAGGCGCAAGACTCACTCCTGAGGACTACAGACTGCAATCGAGACAAATGAAAAATACTCAAACGTCGAAGTCAACATTAGAAAAAGTCCGTCACGAAGGGGCTGCGTAAACTATGAAAGTTTAGCAATAGATAAATCTGCATACTGGTAACACAACACCACCATAAGTAAATACAAACGGTAACGAGAAATGTTTCAGTTAATTTTAATAAACTCCCAACTGAAACGGCTTCTGAATTGTAAGAATAATTTATATTTTAAAAACTCAAATTTTAGTAGTCCAAGAACTAAAGAAGGGCGGGGGCGGATTAACAGCACGTATTTGCATAAGTCTCACAAAGTAAAAAAGGTTAGGTAAGGTTACAAACTACAGGTTAGGTTAGAAGCTTCCGCCAAAGCCGACTTACGAAAACGGCCGAACTAACCGGAACACACCCGACCACAGACTTCATAAATATGCAAATATCTCGGTTAATATTCAAGATAGAGAAGAAGTGTATATAACAATATTTATAGTACATTTAATTTTCAATAAGATTGGTTCTATACAATTTTTCGATCCGATGCATAATAACGGAGATATTTCGAATTTCTTTAAATCCCCCCTCTAAACCCCCCTCCCACTGGTACGATTTCAGCCATTAGCGAACTTGATCTGTCTTTTTACACAAAACGGTTAAATATCGCGTTTCGTAACGATCAAACAAAAATTGCGACTTCTAGAGCATTAACAGACAAATATATATATTAATATAATTTTGAACAGACTTCATTTTCGTCATCTCCTGGGTAGGATCGATGGACATTTGAAGAAATTTTTCGAAACTCGTGTCATGAGTACGACCTTAAGGGAAATCTGCTAAAAGACTAATGAAATTCTTCGGACACATAGACTACCACACCCGACTAACCAAAAGGATACTAAACTGCATATCACCATACGAAAGCACATGATGGCTAAAAGTCCGTCATGCAGGGGCTGCGTCAACTAAGCGGATTTCCCACGTGAAGTTATACAATGGAAAAATATCTCGGTTAATATTCAGGATAGAGAATAAATTTATATAACGATATTTATAATAACTTTAATTTACAATACGATTGGTTCTATACAATCTTTTGATCTGACGTATAGTAACGGAGATATTTCGAATTTTCCAAATCACCCCACTAAAAGAAAGAACATGATCCTTCATCTTACATGAATCGATTAAATACCGAGTTTGGCGACGATTAACTAAAATTGCGACCGCCATGTATTTGCATTTATTTCAAGTTCAATGAGAACAATATTTGGTATTTAAGCTTCAAATAAAGTGCTTCATAACATAATGGAATATTGTTGATATGAGATGAGTAGGAGTGGGGCTTTACTGAAGACTGAAAACTGAAAAACGAAAATATCTGAGTTAGTACACAAGATAGGAAGAAATGTACATAACAACATTTATAGAACATTAAATTTGCAATATGATTGGTTCTATACAATGTTTCGATCCGACGCATATTAACGTAGGTATTAAGAATTTTAGAAATTCTCCTCCTCTAAACCTCCTCCCCCTGGTCCGATTTCAGCCGTTAACGAATTTGATCTTTTAGCAGATTTTCCCCAAGGGAAATCAGCTATTGAGGTCGTACTCATGACGCGATTTTCGAAAAATTTCTTCAAATGTCCATCGACCAGAAGTTGACGAAAATGAGGTCGGTTCAAAAAATATATACATATGTGCCTGTTAACGCTCTAGCGGTCGCAATTTTTGTCCCATCGTTACTAAACTTCGATATTTACACGTTTTATGTAAATAAAAAAACAGATCAAGTTCGTTATTAGCTGAAATCGGACCAGTAGAAGGAGGGGGGGGGGTTAGAGAAGGGATTTTCGAAAATTCGAAATATTTCCTTTACCATACGTCGGATCAAAAAATTGTATAGAACCGATCTTATTGCAAATTAAATTTACTATAAATATTGTTATATATATTTAATTTCTATCTTGAATATTAACCGAGATATTTGCATTTGTATTACGTGTAACGGACGAGTGAGTTTCCCGCAAAAAGCTAGTAACTGTTGGGTTCTCGTATGGAGATTTCTCTATTGTATAACTTCACGTGGGAAATCTGCTTAGTTTACGCAGCCCTTGCGTGACGGACTTTCTTTTAACATAAAACGATTATATATCAAGTTTGGTAACTATAAGGCAAAAATTGTGACCAGAGCGGTAACAGACAAAATATATATATATATATATATATATATATATATATATATATATATCCGACTAGTTGAAAATTTAATTTTGAGATAAATGCAAATACGTGGCGCACGTGGTAAATCTGCTTAGTTAACGCAGCCCCTTCATGACGGACTTTTTAGCAGATTTCCCTTAAGGGAAAATTTCCTCAAATGTCCATCGATCCTACCCAGGAGATGACGAAAATGAGGTCCGTTCAAAATTATATATATATATATATATATATATATATATATATATATATATATATATATATATTTCTCTGTTAACGCTCTAGCGGTCGCAATTTTTGTTTGATCGTTTCCAAACTCGATATACAAGCGTTTTATGTAAAACTAAAGATCAAGTTCGTTAAAGGTTGAAATCCGACAAGTGAGAGGGCGGGGTTAGAGGGGGGATTTCGGAAATTCAAAATATCCCCGTTATTGTCGGATCGAAAAATTGTACGGAATCAACCTTATTGTAAATTACATTTACTATAAATATTGTTCCATACATTTCTTCTGTATCTTGAATATTAACCGAGATATTTGCATTTGTATTGTGTGTGTGGTCGACGGAACCCCGACATGCTCCGGACTCTCCGCCGAGAGCTCTGGTGGCCGTTTCCAGAACTATTCGTCCCTCGTGAATAGGTTTAGAGATCCCTTCCTACTACAGCTGTTATTTGGCGGATTTCTCTATTGTAAAACTTAACGTGGGAAATCTGCTTAGTTTACGCAGCCCCTGCGTGACGGACTTTTTATAATGTCGTGTAATTGATAATTCATCTGTGTAGTCAGTTACTCACCATCGGTTAGCAGCCACGGTTAATTCTTTAATAAAGTGTCCTTTTTTTCCTGCTTACCTCGATTGCTAATTATCCTAATAAAAGCCCGTTAAAAAAGATTGGTGAGAAAATAGGGACTCTACCAGAAAGAATCAATAATCCCAAGACCATAAGTTATACTCGGCGTATAAAATAGTTTTTAATTTTAGGGGCCATTAATTATTAGATTCTCGGGAGCAAGTCCGATTTGGTGGTCTAAAGAAAACCGATTCGAATAGCTGTGGTAGTGGAAGTGTTACAGAAGGCTGCGGCTGGTAATTACATTCTTGGCATAGCTGAGTAAGGGGGGGGGGCGAGAGAATTTTATCGGGGGGGGGGGGGCTAAATTCATCGAACCTGACTGGGAGTTGACTCCCTTTCGGCCAGATGGATCGGGAGAAAGTTTGTTGGTTGATCAACCTCACCGACCTACCACATAGCAAAGTTACACAGTCAACACTCCTGTTTAGCTACACACAATCAAATATATACGACAAAATAAAATTCCAGACACCTTTTTAAAAGGATTATTTAAGAAATAATAAAAAATAAAAAATCTTAATTAAGGCTTATAAAAATGAATATTGAGTCTTCGGTCTAACAAATCATCAGTCATTAATGTAGGATTGGGTCAACCCGAAACGCTCCTGAGCCAAAGAATAAGAAAAAAGTCTGTCATGCAGGAGCTGAGTAAACGAAGCAGATTTCCCACGTGAAGTTTTACAATAGAGAAATCTGCCTAATAACAACTGTAGTAGTAAGAAACCTCTAAACCTATTCACGGGGGACGAATAGTTACGAAAACGGCCGCCAGAGCTCACGGAGGAAAGTCAGAACATAGCCAACTCCTGCCGACCACACGCAGAATACAAAGATTCACTCTATACAACTTTTCGATCCGACGCATAATAACGAAGATATTTTGAATTTTCAAACATTCCACCCTCTAAACCCCCCCCCTCCCACTGGTTCTTCAAATGCCAATCGATCCTCCTCAGAAGATGACGAAAATGAAGTCCCTTCAAAATTTTGATGTCGCAATTTTGGCTAAATAGTCACCAAACTCCATATATTTAAACCTTTTATGTAAAAATAAAGATCAAGTTCGTTAATAGCTTAAATCGAACCAGTGGGAGGGGGGGGGGAGAATTTTAGAAAATTCGAAATACCTTCGTTATTATATGTCAGATCAAAAAATTGAATAGAACCAATGTTAATGGACTTTTAATTTCCTATAAATATGCATATTGCCTGTATCATGATTATTAACCAAGATGTTTGCATTTTAGCAGATTTCTCTTAAGGGAAATCAGCTATTGAGGTCGTGCTCATGACGCAAGTTTCGAAAATTTCTTCAAATGTCCATCGATCCTACCCAGGAGATGACGAAAATGAGGTCCATTCAAAATTATATATATATATATATATGTCTATTGATCGTTACCAAATTCGATATTTAGTCGTTTTATGCAAAAAGACAGATCAAGTTCGTTAATGGCTGAAATAGAAACACGGGGAGGGGGGGGGGGGTTTAGAGGGGAGGATTTTCGCAATTCGAAATATCTCCGTTACTATTCGACGGATCAAAAAATTGTACAGAATCAATCTTATAACAAATTAAATGTACTATAAATATTGTTCTATACATTTATTCTGTATATTGAATATTAACCAAGATATTTGCATTTGTATTCTGTGTCGTCGGCAGGAGTGGGCTATGTTCGGTAGTTTCCGCCGAGAGCTCTGGTGGTCGTTTCCATAACTGTTCGTCATCGTGAATAAGTTTAGAGATTCCTTACTATTACAGTTGTTATTGGCCATATTTCTCTACTATAAAACTTCACGTGGGAAATCTGCTTAGTTTACGCAGCCCCTGCGTGACGGACTTTTTTAATTTTGGAGCGGTTGTCATTATGAGCATATTTCCCTTAAGGGAAATCAGCTATTGAGGTTATTTCAAATTAAATTTACTATAAATATTGTTATACACATTTATTCTCTATCTTGAATATTAACCGAGATATTTGCATTTTTATTAAATCTGGACGAAGTGTCTTTCCCACCAAAAGCTAGTTCGGCCGTTTCATTAACTGCTCGACTCTCGTAAAATTTCTCTATTGTAAAACTTCACGTGGGAAATCTGCTTAGTTTACGCAGACCCACCGTGACGGACTTTTTTTTTACCTCGTGCACTAAAAGAGCATGGACAAACAGGGTATTATTTAACAAGATTTAAAATTCAAGACAATGACAAATATACTTGCGGCACATAGACAACACAAACGTTTTTACATATATTCTAGGATTGTTCAACATATAATCAAAATAGATCAAATTTTATAATGAACATAATTTTGGCAGGATGTAATTGGCCAGAACCACCTAATATATTATTTAATAAATATAATAAAGAACTCATTTATCAAAAGTATAGATATGGATGTAGCAAAAATATATTTGAATATAAAGCTGATTATGAGAAAAGAAAATTATAATTCAATATATTCACCTTCCATAGACTCGCAAATTAAAGATAGGAAAAACCACAATATCGGTTGAGTTTAACTTTATTTAATTTGTTTTTTTTTTTCATTTTGTTTCATAATTTTAATTTTTATAATTTCATTTTGTTTCATAATTTTAATTTTTATAATTTCATTTTGTTTCATAATTTTAATTTTAATAATTTCATTTTGTTTCATAATTTTAATTATAATAATTTCATTTTGTTTCATAATTTTAATTTTAATAATTTCATTTTGTTTCATAAATTTAATTATAATAATTTCATTTTGTTTCATAATTTTAATTTTTATAATTTCATTTTGTTGATTTATTTTCTTATATTTGATTATATGGTAATGATCCATTAAATAGTATACATTGTAAAAATGTATTTAAAAATAATCATACACGTAGGGGTTACTATGAGGGGAAATGAAGTGCATATGATAAACCTAGTTACTTATTTGAGTTATCCTCTAAAAAGGGAGATACTTTCCAGCAGCCAATAACAAATTTCCGAAGAATAATGATGTTTTCATGTGAAAACGAAATGTAGTATTATTAATTAGTCCTAAGATTTGCTTTCGATACTAATAATGTTCTTTTATTACTTAGCCGATCCTGATGGCGTTGGTTCGTGGCTAGCACAGCTGATTCGCTGAGCTGAGAATGGCCGAAAAGTATCCAATAAGAGTGAAGTTGTATAAAGTAAAGAAAAGGGAGCGAGAGGTAGAAAAGTGCCGAGTAAATAGTGGAAGACGGCTGCGGTATTGAAAGGACTCCCCTGAGTTCGTAATTAAATTCTAGACATAGCTGAGCGAGGCAATATACGGAGGTGAGCTATGCCTTCTTCCTCTGGATATCCTCCAATAGCAATTCCTGCTAACCCACTCCACAAATGTAATACTTACGATATTACATATTCCATCACTCCTCGCCACTCGCTTTAAACTCTAATTTCCTAAGGGCTATGTTACAGGATACAATCCAATTTAAGGTGAATAAAAACGAGGTTTTCTTCCTGAATAAGTTTTTTTATTTCGCAACTGGTTCGGTTGTCTCAATGTATCAGCTATCATCATGCAAGGGATAAATGGTCTCTACTGGCGGGTATGATATGGGCATTTGCGTAGCTGGTAGGATTCAAAATGTGGAGCAGTGGTTGGAATATAGACCTTTAAGAAGGGGATAGATACTTGTCTTCGAAGTAGAGAACAGAAACTAGACTATAGTGTAGCAGGTTAAATCTAGCCAACGGTGTAGCGGCTAGAATTTAGATTATAAGTAGCAGGTAGAGTTTGAAGTAGCAGGTAGAATATAGACTGTGGTGTAGCGGGAACAACCTAGAATATGGGCAACAGTGTATCGGAAAGTATTAGCGCGTAGAACTTAATATAGAATAGGGAGAAGTGGGACAATCCATAGTTTGTTGTATCAGGTAAAAAGCAGATTTCAGTGACAGGACAGAAACCAGTCTGACAAAGCGGATAAAATCTAGACAACGGTTTACCGGATAGAATTTAGAACGTGGAGTAAGGGATAGAAAGCATACTTTGATGTAGCAGGAAGAAAACTAGACGTATGTAGAGGGTAAAATACAAACGATAGTACAGTGCATAGAATCTAGGCCATGGCGTAGCGCATATTTTATAGACTATAGCGTTACGAGTAGTATCAAGACAACAGAGATCTAGAAGATGGTCGTCTATTAAATTACCGAAGCCGGCAGCTAATGAAATCAATTATCCAGGAAGAGAACCTGCTCTCTTTTCTCCTTTGAACTTTGATATCAAGCATGGGTGCAAAGGTATGCCACAAAAGTATGACGAGGAGTGGAGCGCATTATTGGGAGTCTTTACTAAGAAGATGAATCTAGAAAACCCGCTTCTAGCAGATTTCCCTTAAGGGAGATTTTCTGAAACTTTCCTCAAATGTCCATCGATACTATCTAGATGATTTATTTTGAGAGATACATACAAATTCGTTGTGTGTTTCCGTCATCCATTAAGCTTTTACGGTATTGTCTTGAAAATATAAATTTATCAAAACATACTCGATATTTAACCGTTTCCGTTAAAATTTAAGATTATATGTATTATTATTGGCTGACTTTAGATCTGAAATATGGGGAAGGGGGTTAGAGGTGGGATTCGAAAATTCAAAATATCTCCGTTATTATGAGTAGTGTCGTAAAATATCATAAAGCAATCACGGCCAGCTATTGGTGCCCTACAATTGTTGATCCATGCATTTTTACCTAACACAAATATATTCGCACTTTCTTATTTTCAGTCTTCATGAAAGCTCCTTTTCTACTCATCGATCTTTTACGTAGAAGTAAAGAATTTGTGGTGAGATGAGATCAGTAGCGTGTCATACCAGCACGTGAGAAATCTGCTTAGTTTGCGCAGCCTCTAAGTGTCGGACTTTTTGTACGAACATGGAAACTGAGACTCCTCTACATGATCTGAAGGTGATGGAATAAGTTAAATAGTAGGTGTAACATTTTCGGAGAGTGTTATTAGAGGAGTGAGAGAGAATGCTGAAGGAAGATGACGTAGCTGCCGATGGGGCGGCGGGTATTGGTTATTCTCGTGAATAATCTATGACTCTGTCCTGTAGGGTGCAGGTTCGAACCCCGGGAGAGATCGCACGCTAAATTTTGCTCCGCTAGAGAGTTACTCAGCATACTGGATCCTCATTAGCAACTCGGCTTCACGAGGCAATCGAATAGCTACATGAATAAATTAATAGCTATATTTGGTCTGTAATCCCTTTACAGCGAAAATGCATCAAGTTGTCACTTAAACTCGATGTGGGAGGACCCAGGCCATACATGAGCTATTGCGCCAATGGTTACGGGGAGTGGAGTACGAAATATTTAATCCATTACAGGAGGGAATTACGCCCGAATAAAACGGACATGGTCCAACATTGTAATGGTCCGATGTGGTGGGGCTGTGATGGAATATTGTAATAGAGGAACAATCAGGTGTATACAGCTGCTCTTATTAAACCTGGGTCATTTCTCATTATGGTGATTATGTATGGCGAGCAGCTAGCATCTCCCAATTAAGGTCCCTTAGCCTCCACAAGTTCCACCGCAGCCAACCCAATAACATAAGTCACGGTCTGCACCTTTCATCGCCCCACGATATACCAGGCATATTTCCGTCTAGGCAGTAGGTTTCATTCGCTCAATGATATCCAACCGACTGAAACAGCCCTTCTTCAAAAAAAAAAAAATAAAAACGTCCGCCAAGCAGGTGCTGCGTTAACTAAGCAGATTTCCTAAGTTTGTCACGTATTTGCATTTACCTCATTACGTAAACGTTTGTTATTTAGCCTTCAAATAATGTGTTTCATAATACAACAGATCATTAAGACATGAAAAGGAGGGGGAATTTACACAAAGCCTAAAACTAAAAAAAAAAAAATGCAAATATCTCGGTTAATAATCAAGATAGTGAAAAACATACATAGCCAAAATTATAGAATATTACATTTGGAATAATATTGATTCTACATAGTTTTTCGATCCGACGCGGCCTCCCCTAGTTCAATTTCAGCCATTAACGAACTTGATTTTTCTTATTACATAAAACGCTTATATATCGAGTTTTGTAACGATTAAGAAATTTGCGACAAGTGAATATCACATGACTTCCTAATACACCTATTAAATTACAAAAACAAAACAAAAAGTTTTGTTGTACTATATTGAAAATTATTACATTAGAAACTAGAATCCATTACAATAAATTCCATTAAAAACGTCATAGAACACATTTTCGTGACAAGCAAAAGCAAATGCAAATGTTTCGAATATCTAATAGGCATGAAGGAATTCAACCTCTTTTAATCCACCCCCAAACTTAGCCGATTTTGGTTAAAATAGGAGATACAAAACTAAGTAGTAAATTTCTACACCCCTAAATACGAAATTTCTGCATCCGAAAAATGTGCGAGATACCTACATAAGTTATAAAGTCACGCCTAATCAAAGCAAAATGGATTCAGGAAATTCAAAGCGGATAATTCCGTCGAGATTTGAAAACGTTAAGGGAAATGTGCTAAAACAGAGTTAGTTATAAGAGAGCAAATGATATAAAGGAACAACTAAGAGTGGAAGTGTCGACAACTCCGTTTTTCAGAATGACTAATGATGTGACTAGCCTTTTATTGACATGTCAAATGTAGGCCAAGTTCTGACGGTTTGCAAAACAACATTACAAGACTGTTATTCAAGAACATTGTTATTCGATGATCACTGAAGGCTGCTGTGCTGGAGATTCGAAAATCATCCTCAGAGACACCTTCTGCTGTTAAGTACAATCTCAACATTTCTTCTAGCAGACGTATACTCGAAGTGTAAAAAGCCCGACACGCAGGGGCTGTTTTAACTAAGCAGATTTCTTACGTGCACTACCGCAAAATTTGCATACGAGTATATCTCAAAACGTTTACGAACTTGCTTCAGTTTCTCACGGAGCCCGTATATAACTATTTTGGAAACGACAATTGTCACCGCTAGAGCGGTAACAGATAAATATATATACACACAATTTCGAACGGACCTCATTTTCGTCAGCTTCTAGGTAGGATCGATCAAGACATTTTTCAAAAATCGCGTCAGGAGTACGACCTCAATTGGTGATTTCCCCCAAGGGAGATTTGTTAAAATAGAGACCACCTGCATATAAACTACTTGGTTATAGCCAATATCTCGTTTAGAACATAGGACCACTATAAATTTGAGTGATTGAGATAAAAATTATCCTCATTTATTATTAATTATAGCACTAAATATAGTAAATAGTTTTCAACAAAATTAATGTGTTATATATTGATATATTTCAGTAATTGTTTTTCTTTCCAGTGAGACGTCGGCAGACTTGTTTGTTTACATTTGAGACGCTTCCCGTTTGTATTTATTCACTTAATAGTGGCGGTGGTGTTGAGTCACCAGTACGTAGATTTATCTATTGTTAAACTTCACGAGGAAAATCTGCTTAGATTACGCAGCCCCTGCGTGACGGACTTTTTCTGTTATTAGTTCTGTGTTCAGCATATTTCTAGATTTACCGAAGTTTATTTGTAATTCAGGTAACAATATTTCAGTTGAAATTTCATTTTTTTTTTCTTGAATTGTTTTTGTATATTAAGGCAGTCAGAGTTATTGTGGTTAGCTATCACATAAGATCATATGCTCTCTCTCTCTCGGATCATACGGACCATCTGCAGAGTTGGGCAAAATGTAATTTTAACTACAACTACTAACTACAATAATTTTGGCAGAAACTACTGTTGTAGTTAATTACTTTTGTAGTTAACTACATGTTTCTAACTACTAGTTAGTAGTTAAAAATGTTTAATTACTTTTGTAGTTAACTACCAAAGTAGTTAACTACAAAATTAGTTAATTCCAAAAGTAGTTGGTAGTTACGATTACTAACTACTAACTATTTTTTATTTTTTTACTTCTTTTTTTTAATTTGGCGTAGCGATATTAATCAATACAATATTGCAACAAAATTTTACTGCTTTATGTTTTAGTGTTTAACATCTTCTGAGACAGTTTAGCTGCAGACTTTATAGCAGGGGGAGACTAAACCTATGGGCTCAGTTAAACCATGAATTACTATGCCAATAAAGTCTGACCGGCCTTAGCTAATAGAATAAAAAACTACGCGTTCGCCTCAGTACCACAAAAAGAAAACACTACTTTCTTTTAATTATATAAACATATGGTAATATTTAATTAAATAAAAACATATGGTAATATTTAATTAAATAAAAACATATGGTAATATTTAATTAAATAAAAACGTATGGTAATATTTAATTAAATAAAAACATATGGTAATATTTAATTAAATAAAAACATATGACTCGTCGAGTCCGCCGAGAATATCGGCGAACAATAATGATGGAAGATACAGGATTAAAGGGTTTAGGATTAACCCCTCTCCCAGAACCAGTCTTACATGTTCTATCCATGACCTCTCTAATACTTTTAGACTAATAGTCATCTAATAGTCTACCCATCACCCCCCCCCCACCATCAGTCCTCTGACTTCTTTCCCCTGTTAACTCTGAAGAAAAGACCTAAGAATTTCTTGGACTTTTTATTGACAAGAAATCCCCTCCCCTCCACCTCAGAATTTGTCTGAGAGGTCAGTAAACTGATAGTTGAATTTGTAGTTAACTCACTGATACAGTAGTTAATTACAATAGTAGTTAACTATCCTGGTAATTGACTATTTTTTTTAGTTAACTACCAACTAGTAGTTAGTAGTTAAAATTCTAACTACTTTTTTTAACTAGTAGTTAGTAGTTAAAAGAATAACTACAATTATTGTAGTTAAAAGAAGTAGTTAACTACATTTTAAGTACTAACTAGTAGTTATTAATTGCTCAATTAGTTAACTACTTGTAGATAGTAGTTAAAATGTAGTTAACTACTGAAATTAGTTAACTACTGCCCAACTCTGACCATCTGTATGCCCTCATCCCATTTACTTAATTAAACAGAGACTATACTTCATCCTATACATGCCACATGTATGCTTACAATTTATTTTGTCTCCTTTCATTATTTTAGTCTTTTAATTATTTGATGTGACTTTGTGGTTGGAGTGAAAATAGGAGTCCTCACATAATGTTTATTCTGTATTGTTTTGCTTCAATACCAGTCAAACACAACTCATTAAATTAATTTTTCACCTCCTTTTGCAAAATAAAATGGTTGAAGCGACTGTTAGTAGATTTCCCTTAAGGAAAATCAGCTACTGAGGTAGATCAGTAAGTTATCAGCTACTCATGATGCGATTTTCGAAAACTTTCTTCAAATATCCATCGATCTTACCCAAGAGATGACGAAAATGAGGTCCTTTCAAAACTATATATATATATATATATATATATATATATATATATATAAAATTGTAACCTCTGTCTGTACATTGATTTTGATTTTATTTCACGATAACTTTTCGTTTCACATGTCATAGACACCATAACTGCATTTTGTTTCTTTCGTGTATGTTTGTTTGTTTGTGTTGTTTGTTACCTTTTCACGCATAAACGGCTGAACCGTATTTTTTGAAACTTGGTATGTATATTACTACTAACCCAACTTAGACTTTAGGCTATATTAAGGGAGGATTTAGGATTATAAGGGAGGCCTGAAATTAAAAATAGCGATATTTCGTTTCCTATTGGTTTTTCGGCAAATATGAATATAACAAACGTTGTTTATTTTGTTATTTCGAGAAACTTTTGTCATATACACTTTTGTCGTATACCTAATTATAAAGGCGTTACACGCCAAAAAGTGAAAGCAGAAGTCAACAATATTTGGCACAAAAGACTCAACCGAACTAAACCAAACTCGGTATGTGATTTAGCACTAACGTCTTCCTTATAATAAGCCATACTAACATTTCTAGGGACGGGCAGGAGTGGGGGTTATAAGGGAGGCCTGAAATTAAAAATAGTGATATTTCGTTTCCTATTGGGGTTTCGGCAAATAAGCACATATGAAAGTTGTTTATTTTATTATTTAGAGAAATTTGCTCAACAATTCTTTGGAACTACCAGGTAACTCACCGGGAAAAATTAATTCAAATGTATGTTAATATTCTGTGCTTAATAATTCAAATATATGCATAATGCACAGGAAACGGGAAATATGACAATATGGAGAACAGTGAAGTCTTACATAAAAAAATAATTTTATTATTAACAAATCCACAGAAACGACGGGTATTTAAACTAAACACTGGGACGGGTAAATGTCAAAATATTGTGCAAACTAAAGCCTTGCCAAAAAAATACCATCACCATTCAGCCTCAAATGAATTCCCGAGCGAAGCCGGGTATCTGAGCTAGTATATATATATAATTGTCTGTTCTCCGTCTAGCGGTCGCAATTTTTGTTTGATAGTTACCAAACTCTTAAACTTTTTATGTAACAAGACAGATCAAGTTCGTTAACGGCTGAAATCGGATTAGTGGGTGAGGGGGTTTTTTTGGAAATTCGAAATATCTTCGTTACTGTACGTCGGATCGAAATATTGTATAGAACCTGTCTTATTTCAAATTAAAAGATCTATACATTTTGTTATGTACAAGTTTTCATTATCTTTAATATTAACCTAGAGATTTTTGGGTTTTTTTTAGTTTTCGGCCTTCAGTAAACCCCCACTCCTACTCATGACATATCAACAATAACCTGTTATATTATGAAACACTTTATTTGAAGCTTAAATACCAAATATTGTTCTCATTGAGCTTTTACGTCATGAGATAAATGCAAATACGGGACGCAAGTGGGAAATCTGCTTAGTTAACACAGCCCCCTGCGTGACGGACTTTTTATACTTGACTTTTTTGAACTGAAATAGGCATAGTGGTTATAAACTAAATTTGTTATTATTATCAAGTTTTTTTTTTTTTAATTAACTAACATAAACGTAAACTGTTAGTTCTAATTATATTAAATATTTTCGAAATGAAGGAGTGTTTCATTATTAACTAGCTGAATTTTGTTGTAAGTTAAGTTTAATAACAGTTGGATTTCCTAGATAAAGTTTGATGCTGCTCTGTGTGATCAGCCACGTACGGAATCAAACGGGCAAATATAGGTTTGCTAACTTGGAAATGCCAGTCCGATGTACCTGAACATATATGTATAGTGAACTAACCTAAAGGAATATTTGCTCTCCGTAACCCGATCAGCTCAAACGAGATATTGGCTACAACCAACATACAGGCAGGTGGTCTCTATTTTAACACAGTTACCTTGGGGGAAATCACCAATTGAGATCGTACTCCTGATGCGATTTTTGAAAAATGTCCTGAAATGTCCATCGATCCTACCTAGAAGATGACGAAAATAAGGTCCATTCGAAATATTATATATATATATTTGGACCGATATGTTTGGTTAATAGGAAAATAGCCATGAACTAAAGGCTACTCTTAGTAGTTGAACCCATTATGATGTTTCAGAAGGTGCTCTTTTCAGCGTAAGAAATTACTAAAGACAATATATAAAAGTCCGTCACGCAGGGGCTGCGTAAACTAAGCAGATTTCCCACGTGAAGTTTAGTAATAGATAAATCTACATACTGGTAACACAACACCACCGTGAATAAATACAAACGGAAATAAGAAATGTTTCATCCAATTTCAATAACCTGCCGACAGGAAGCGTTAAGCTAAGAGACGGTTTCGAGACACGGTCTGTACATTGTCTAGAGACACCGTTCATTGTCTCGTCTAGTGTCCACACTATGATGTAAATTTCTCAGTCTCATGTTCACAAGTTATAAGTGAAAAAACACGAAAACGTAAACATTGATGGACGCGCGAAGTACTTACAGAAGGGCCTAGATTCGGTAAAGCTCTATTAAGTAAATTAAGATTGGAAGACGTCATGGGTTTTCGGAATTTTACCCGGCTGACGTCTACTGATTTTGAAGACTTGCTTCTGATGGTTGGAAGAATAATAATGAAGCAAGATACAAAGTTTAGGGAAACCATCCCTGCTTCTCTTCGACTTGCAGTCACACTGCGTTTCCTTGCAAGTGGAGACTCATTCACGAGCCTCATGTACACCTTCAGAATATCAAAGCAGGCAATATCAAAAATGGTTCCAGAGGTCTGCGAAGCAATTATCTCATCATTAAAACAATACGTAAAGGTATGCATAAAACAATTATTACTAGCATTAAAACTCAATTTTTATTAACAGAATTCTTATTAAATTAAATGATAAATAAGTCAACACAAAACATTTATAGATATGTGTAGTTATTTACGAAATCACGAATGCCATTGCCAATTTCATCCCTAGGCTCTGATTCCTCCTGAAGTTGAACATTTACAGCTCCTTCTAAACCACCTGCAGTTGTATGTAGAAGGATTTGAGCAAGCGCTGACTTGGGAAAGGTTTGATGATGTAGAAGGTGCATATGGGGTCTGAATGGACGGAATTTCAGCAGCAAGCAGACCCATGTCCAATCGAAATAAAATATCAACAGCCGAACCACACCACTCGGCAGCTGGAAACAGAGTGAAGATAGAGTGCCTAGTCCCTAGGCGCTGAGTACATCCACACTGTCAAAATGTTCCGCAATATGTCTAAGTTGCCTGAAGTCTCCCATTCCAATCGGGAGACCTTAGACCTGCGACTTTTGGCCTCGCAACAAGCCCGTAGACGGAGATCGGTCTATAGACCTGTCTTCGTAGACAATCTGAGACACGTCTCAGAGACCAAAATCGCGCAAAATGTCTACTAGTGTGTACTAGGGTTTAGGTTAGAAATGTAAACAAACGGGGCTCCCCACCTCACACTGGAAAGAAAAACAATTATTGAAATATATCAGAATATAACATATTAATTTTATTAACTATTTATTATATCTAGTATTGAAATTAATAATGAGTCAGAATAATTGTTATCCCAATCAATCAAATTTTAGTAGTCCAAAACCTTAAAACGGGAGGGGGGGGGCGTGAGGTATTTGCGTGTATCTCGAATAATAAAGGTCTCTTGAATACAATTTTTGGTATTTAAACTTCGAATAATATGTTTTAGCAGAGTATTGTTTGTGTAACATGAGTAGAAGTGGCGGTTTGATGGTGGCTGAAAACCCTGGCTAGAAAATGTGGGCTTGTTTTTTTTATTTAATGAGTCACTATTTAAATTCCTATTCTCCAGGTGAGAATCGAACTGACGACTCTAGTTTAAACAAGTAGGATTTAAACCTACACCTTAAACTCACTGGCTAATCTTAACCCCCATTTTCCATAATTTCATACTAGGAAACTGACTTTATTTAAATTCTTATATATAAACACTTTAAAACTACCTATTTTTAATACAGCCAACACATTTTAAGTCACAAAAAGGAATTTCTTTTCATTATGCTATTAATTATTTCCTGAGGCTCTCTCGAGTTGTATCCCATTTAACCTGGATGTGGTTTGAATTACCCTATTGTTTATTTTTAATTTCAAGCCTTTTATACTGTTACTGTTCATAACTGGTTTCTTTACAATGAGCATTTCTCGTTTCGTTATTCTTTTGAAAGAGTGGCGGAGAATAAAGAAATAAATAGAACCCTCTCCTTACTCAGTGTACATAATATTCTATTTCTGGGGTTATTGTGGCATGCTTTACATTTTTTTAAGATAAATGAAATAGTAGAGCATTGATTATTTAATTAAGAACTCTGAATGAAGTAATTGAGAGCAGAGAGCCCCCGCGTTCAAAAGCTTTTCAAGGCATAGTAAACATTTATGGTGTTCATAAGAGGCAGAATGTATGCACTGAGTGTATGTAAATGCAGCATAAAGGCCTGGGGTTGGTGGATATTTAAAACGCACTTTCTATTCTAAAAGGTACATTTGCAAGGGCTTTGAATGAGACTTAAATAAGAGTCTTGTCTCGGGGCGGCTTCACCTTTGATGAAAGTCCTCATTAAGTTGAAACCATCCTCGAATGAAGTTTTAAGTAGGGCTGGGGAAGTCATGAGGCTATAATTGCATCTCATTTCGAATATGAAGAGGCGTCGGGCGAGATCACTGTCTCACTAATTACACGAAAAGTCTCTATCGTTTTCACACTTTTCAATTTAATACGAAGGACAATATTTCAAGTAATTATGACATTTTAAGATGTGTTCACTGATCATATTGAAAGAATTGAAACCATTTATTAGAATTATATTGTTAAGTTCAGTATTTGTTATTGTTTGTAATATTTTAAATTACATTTTTTTTTGGGGGGGGGGGATTTCAATACTCATAGGTCGAGCCATTTACGTTTAGGGGGTGTATTTACAAGCCCTTCGGCCTTACCCGCTAATGGCTTGCAATATTTTAAGAGAGGTGCTGGTTCATGGAAGTTGTGTATGATTTAATACCGGAGGACCATGTTGATGTATAAGACGGTTATTACTATTAATATTATATCGGATAATTACATGATATTGGGGGATGGACTATTGCAGGGCATATATGTGTTAGTAGATTAATGATTACTTCAAGGGATGCTGATGATGTTCTCGATGCTGCTCTGGTGCTCTCCCTCCATCCTGGTCTCCCCCTGGATGCTCCTTCCTTTACTCACTCATGTTGTTAAAAGGGGTGTGAGAAAGAATCTAATTTTGCTGTCACTAATGAGAGGCTCTACTCTTTCCTGTTGTCCTACTCACTCTACTGTTCTGATCACTCTTATCTTTGCTCTTTGAACCCAAGGATGTCCTCTCAGGCAGTGTTTACCCAAGTATGCAATAGAGCTCAGCACTCTTCAGGTTGGCCTAGTTGATAACAGATGGGGCTGATGTAGTTTTACTACCCCTTCAATTTTTAAATTAAACAGGGGGGTTTAGAGGGGAGAATTTTGAAAATTCTCAAAATTGAAAATTTGTAAATGAGATAATTGTATTTTTCAGTTTTTCAGCCTTCAGGAAACCCCCACTTCTACTCCTGATACATAAACAATACACTATTATATACTAAACCACATTATTCGAAGCTTAAATATCATATATTGTATTCAAGAAACCTTTATTATAGGAGATACATGCAAATATGCCCTGGTGACCCCCTGGGGATTACTAAAATTTGATTGATCGTGATAACAATTGTTCTGACTCATTTTTAATCCCAGTACTAGATTTAGTAAATAGTTCTCAATAAAATTAATATATTATATTCTGATATATTTCAGTAATTGTTTTTCTTTCCGGTGTGAAGCTGGCAGATCTGTTTTCATACGTTTCAAACGCTTACTGTCGGCAGGTTATTGAAATTGATTGAAACATTTTTTACTTTCGTTTGTATTATTGCACTTAATATTCACGGTGGTGTTGTGTTAGCAGTATGTGGATTTATCTATTATTAAACTTCAAGAGGGAAATCTGCTTAGTTTACGCAGCTCCTGCTGCTTTTTTGGGGATTTATTTAGGCTGAACCGTATTTCATTCCTCTTCGAGCTGCTTGCCTATTAGTGTTTTAACTAGATTTAATAATTGTTGTTATTCGTTTCGAATAATATGCTAAGTATGCTTAACTTGTAAGACTTCAAACCGTGTACTCGTTCAAACTTTTTAATGAACCTACGCTTTAGTTCTCTTAACGAACTTGCTAGCAACCTAATGAACGGCTTTGTTTAAATGAAATTCATAATTATTTCTAGAGGATTTAAAGTTGATCTTTTATGTTAGAGAAACTTGCTCTTTGTCGGCTGTTACCATAAAGGAAAACCTCTCTCCGCCAGTTAAAATTATAGTTTGGTACGGTTTAGAACAAATTCAAATTGCCTTTAAATAAATTAAATTTGCTTTAATGCAGTTTAAACACAGATTTTAGTATAATTGCCAGAAATCAAATATCAAAATAGTATTCATCAAATTGTCGTCAGATGTCCATCAATATTTTTCAGTGACAGAAATGATGCTCATCTTGAGTATCTACAAAAAGGCTCAACAAAGTTAGAAACTTTTTAATTATTTTGGCAGAATTTTTCCCTTTCCGCATTTAATTACTATTTATGAATATTAGCAGATTTAGGAGAAATTAGCTATTGAAGTTGTACTTATGATGGGATTTTCAAAAAAAATCCTCAAATCTCCATCAATTCTACCCAGGAGATGTATATTATATATATATATATATATATATATATATATATATATATATATATATATATACACACACACACACATATAGATTTGACTGTTAACGCTCTAGCGGTCGCAATTTTTGTATGACCGTTACCAAATTCTAGATTTAATCTTTTTTTGCAAAAAGAATGATCAACTTCGTTAATGGCTGAAATCGGACTAGTGGAAGGGGGGGGGGATTTTCGAAATATCTCCGTTAATATACTTCGAAAACTTGTATTGAACCAATCTTATTGCAAATTAAATTTACTATTAATATTGCCTGAACATTTATTCTCTATCTTAAATATTAACCGAAATGGGCTTCTGTAGGTTCTGTTCTTGAGATTCCGCCGAAAGTTAGTACTGTCATATCCGTAACTGTTGGGCAACTAAAATGTAAAAATGAAGATCCAGTTCGTTATCGGCTAAAATCGGACCAGTAGATGAGTGGGGGGGGGGTGTGGTTAGATCGGGAGAATTTCAATAGTATTGCAAATGTAATGTCCCATAAATGTCGTTATGTACGCTTTTTCACCATATTGATTATTAACCAAGATATTTGCATTTTTTAGTTTTCAGTTATGTAAACCTCCCCAGCACTTTGTTTGACCCAAAACACCAACTAATGTTTTCATTGAACTTTTACGTTCTTATATAAATGCAAATAAGTGCCGCACGTGGGAATAGTATATTTCGTACCAAGGGCCGAAAGTGGGCGTTTGCCGAGATATTTTTTGACCGAGACGTAGTCGAGGTCATGAAAAGTTCGAGGGCCGGCAAAAGCACTTAGCCCGAGGCACGAACGCTATTTTTCACCATACTACAATAAATATTAATACGATATAACATTTATCAAAAACAAGATTTTCTTTTGGTTAAGTGTACCTCTTTGTTAGAAGGTTATCTTGTGGTTACTTTGTACTTTGTATACTCTTCGTCATACCTATCTTTTGATTTCGCTGGTAACAAATCTGCCATGATTTCTTTTGCTCTTCTATTTATAGATTCTGATATATTATTAGCCCTAATTACTAAAGAACTAAACAATAATACGAGCAAGACATACTAATATAATGTATATAATGAAATGAATGAATTAAAATAATAAACAGCTGATTTTGCGGCCCTAGGGCAAAATATTCATTTTCGGCCCTAGGGCGATGAAGTGTAGCTTTCGGACCGCAAATTAGGCGTGTAAAACACGTGATTACAACGTAGTATGGTGAAAATCTATTTAGTTAGCATCAAATCATCAACTTGATTTAACAGATTGGGCTCAATTTTTATTTGTCAGATTTTAATTATGGTAGATGAAAAGATTCGCAAACACGGAGTTCAACATTTATTTATTTTGGCGAATGGATATAAGTTACTTGCATATTCGTTTTTAGAGGAATTTCTTCTACAATATACTACACGCATTAACATTTTTTTTTTAAACAAGTGTGAAAACATTAGACAATTTTACTTTTGTAAAAATAGTCAAATTTAAAAAAATCAATAGTAATGATTAAATATTTTATTAAAAGTTGATGTAATTTCTTTCGATTTATTTATATAAACAAGACGTGAAGATAATATTTATACCCAAAATCCGAGCTATGAAAATGAACTCATTCTGACAGTTGGTGGTAGTTTATAACATAATATATTAGTGTCATATATCAAATGGACCTAAACGTCACGAGAAGGAAATTAGGTGATTGGAATGAAAAATGATAGCGATGAGTATCGATGACGTGTACAAATGACGGAGGGCGGCGGCGGGAGGCCTATAGACTATCCTACACATGTCATCTTATCTACACATTATAAACAGATGCTAAATATCCCTTTAATGTTAAGATACAACAGATATAGGACTGATAACATGAAAAGGGGGAGATAAGCAGAGATACCATAAGTGTAATTGGAGAGTAACCAGAGACAATTTTTATCATCCAAATTGTACCCAAAAAAATGTAAGATGATATAAATCCAGGAACCGCTGTACATAAATTTAACCCCGACCGCGTGTCCCACAGACTTCAAAAAAATGCAAATATCTCGGTCAATATTCAAGATACAGAATAAATGTATAAAACAATATTTATAGTAAATTAAATTTGCAATAAGAGTGATTCTAAACAATTTTTCGATCCGACGCATAATAAAGGAGATATTTCGAATTATCGAAAATCCTCCCCTCTAACCCCCCCCCCTCCCACTGGTCCGATTTCAGCCATTAACGAACTTGATTTTTCTTTTTACATAAAACGATTAAATTCCGAGTTTGGTAACGATCAAACAAAAATTGCGACCGCTAGAGCGTTAACAGACAAATATATATAATTTTGAACGGACCTCATTTTCGTCATCTCCTGGGTAGCATTTGAAGAAATTTTTCGGAACTCGCATCATGAGTACGATCTCAATAGTTGATTTCCCCTAAGGGAAATCTGCTAAAATTCCATCTCGCAGGAGCTGCATAACTAAGCATATTTCCCACGTGTGCCACGTATTTACATTTATCTCAAAAAAATTAGTTAGTAGTATTAAAAATTAGTAGTAAAAAGTTAATCGATAACAATATTTGGTATTTGTGCTTCAAATAATGTGCTTCTTAATATAACAGCTTGTTACTAACATGACATGACCAGGAGAGTACTATAAAATCCAAATATCTCCGTTAAAAATAACGATAGAGAAAATACGTACATACCAATATTTACAGATATTGCATTTGCAATAAAATTGGCTCTGTTCAATTTTTTGATCAGGCGCACAATAACGGAGATATAACGAATTTTCGACATTCCTCTCCTTTATTAACGAACTCCATCTTTTTTTTCTTTTACATAAAACGATTCAATTTCGAGTGATAATGATTAATCAAAATTGCGACTGCTAGAGCGGTAGCAGACAAATATATCATTTTCGCCATCTACTAGGTAGGATCAATGGATAATTAAGAAACTAGTCTCGTTCATGGCTAACCTGAGCCCCATTAACATAAGATTAACTAAGAATAGATGTAACAGTTGCCAGATGGAAAATAAATCTAAATTAAGATGTAGGTTAAATTAAAAATAAATATATAAATCAGGATATAACAAAATTTACT
Source organism: Riptortus pedestris (assembly GCA_019009955.1). Lineage (NCBI taxonomy): Eukaryota > Metazoa > Arthropoda > Insecta > Hemiptera > Alydidae > Riptortus > Riptortus pedestris. The sequence continues at coordinate 26,067,553 of CM032230.1, read as the reverse complement.
CACGAAATTCAGGAACCTATCCAAAACGAGAGCTATAGACATTTCCGGGCGATAATAGCCTAGTAGTTTTTCGCCCTAAAACCTTATGAAACAAACAAACATTTGCATCCATTCGTGGCCAACGAGATCTTCCTTGCATAACACCTTAGTGGACTGTTTGGATGAATCTCGTGTCGTCCTCTTGTGGGGTACAGCAAAACCTTCGAACATCAGACGCATCCAGACTCCGATCAAAAGTCGTGCGCACCACAGGAGGTGTCCATATCATGTTACAAATGAGAGCCTCCATAAAGATCGTATATGACATTTGAAAAGGACCCAATTCCCTTAAGATTCAGAAACTTCCACAGCAGGCTATCCAATCATGCTAATCCAGAAGTCCTAGCCCTTTCCAGTACCACTCATCCTTATTCCCCTCCCCGGCGCCTCAAGAGACAATGTCCCAGAGATCTCCTATAGAAGTGTAAAGTGAAGTGATAGCAGAGGCGTGTCGTCGTTATTTCAACTAAATTGATCACAACCTCTACTGACAGAAATGCCTTAAAAACCTGTGACATATTTCTAAGATACGTCGGATAGTAAGGAAACCATTACACGTCCCGCATTACGGGCGGTCGCTACGTGCCTCCCGAAAAACGTACGTGAAGCCAGAGTCCTCATCTTCGACCATTTTTTCCTATATTTGATGAATCCCATCATCGAACGATGGACTCCTACAACATCAATCAGCATCAAACCTTGTAGTTTTCCAACTACCTTCAATAGTTGAATGCACTTCCATTAGCCACCTCACTTACCTTGACTTCAACTCTCATTAAAACGGCTCTCATATTTTCCGCTTTATCAGTTAGTTCATTCTGCTACATCATTCCCGACGATCCCAAACAAAATATATACATTTTCTTAAAGACTACAATTATTATCTCTTATATTAAGGAGAATATTTTTCGAGGAGGTGAATAACTTTACGATAGCAGTACTGATACTGAAAGTAGGTGAACGCAATCTACCAAATTCAAACTTCATTTTTGTCTATGGAATAACCGTTTTTAAATCAGTTCCAGGATGGTAACCTGTAGATAACCCGTCCCAATTAGCCTGAGTTGCAAAAAGTGGACGTTAATAAATAATAATAATAAAATCAGTTCCATGGAATTATGATTCTATTGTATTTTTTTTTAAACATATTCGTGGTCATCAGTGCATAGAGTCACTGAAAAAATATGTTAATTTGCATGTGTCTTTTCTCTTACGTATAATAACTTAAGGCTCACTTTATATGTAAAGTACAATATTAAGCAAAGATGTACCTGGGTGTTCTTTTTATCAGATTTACCTTCAAGAAAATTACCTATTGAGACTATTCTTGACGCGATTTTCGAAATATTTCCTCAAATGTCCACCGATCCAGGACATGACGAAAATGAGATCCGTTCAAAATTATATGTATATATATATGTGTGTGTGTGTATGTGTGTGTGTGTGTGTCTGTGTCTGTTAACGCTCGAGCGGTCGCAATTTTTGTTTGATCGTTACCAAACTCGATATCTAATCGTTTTATTCAAAAAGAAAGGTCAAGCTCGTTAATGGGGAGGAGGAAGAATAGAAGGAGAATTTCGAAGATTTGAATTATCTCCGTTACTACACGTCGGATCAAAAAATTATACATTACTAATCTCATAGAAAATTAAATTACCTATAAACTTTGTTATATACAAATTTTCTCTATTATGAATATTAACGGAGGTAACTATTTTAATTTTTTTATTATTTTATCTCCTAGGGTATGGGCTAACGAAGAAAGGAAGGAAAGCGAAAATAGGCGCTTGACCACCTAGGCACAAAAATTCTTGCGAGTTTGTTGCCAATAACAATTAATAAATAAATAAATTGATTGGCAGCCGCAGATGCCTATTTGAACTAGTGTGACAGACGGCATGGCATTTCAAAAGTATCTTGAATTCGAGGAAAGCAGTAAAAAAAAAAAAAAAAAAAAAAAAAAAAAAAAAAAAAAAAAAAAAAAAAAAAAAAAATTATTTGTACTATTAAATCTGCAAAATAGAACAATGGCAATTATAGATAAAGAAAGATAAACTCTCAGAGAGCCCAAGTAGTTTGAGAAGGCTCGCATTTAGTTGTGTATTCTGGATCTAATTCATAGTTTGGCTTGAGGCCAGCTACACACTACAACTGGAATGCGGTATACCATTCCAATATACTACTCCAATACATTCACTGCCTTTTAATTCGATAATAACCCAACAAAGAAGAATGAAGCTAAATAAAGTTTTTCCAATGCCTATTGAAGCAAGGAAAAATATAAAACCATTGCTGTGACTTAAAAATTCCATAAGACATCTATAACATTTAAATTTATTACAGGTTGAATTTCTACGCATATCCATATGTGGTGTGTGTGAACACATATGTTTAGAAGTGCTCCTATGTCTTCTTCAAAAGATTTGAAATTAGCAGAGTATTAAGATAAAACCGACACGCAAGGGCTGCGTAAACAAAGCAGATTTCCCATGTGATGGTATGACACACTAGTGATATCTCACCGCATGTTCTGACTGAAAATCAGAATGAATTATTCGCTTAATATTTGAGTTACAAAAAAATAAATAGGACGATTTTTGAGCAAAAATATTTTAATAAGATTGATTCTATAATATGTTTCATTTCGACCCATAATAACCGAGATATTTTGAATTTACGAATTCCTACTACCCCTTTAAACCCACAATATTCCTGGTGCGACTTCTGTCAGTAACAGATATGATTTTTATTGTTGACTGAAACAGTTAAATGTCGAGTATATTATAGATCAAAAAAAAGCATTTTCGAAACAATAATATAAAACTGTAATAGATAACGTCATCGTACAACGAATTCGTATGTATCTCCCTTAATAATGGTATCATGAAAAAAATATTCGGTATTTAAGCTTAGAATAAAGAGGTTCATGTTATAACAGCTTATTGTTATTATGAGATGAGTAGGAGGTGGTGTTTCTTTAGGACTGAAAACTACTAATTCCAAATATCTTGGGTAATACTCATATTAGAGTAAATGTTCAGTCGTCTTTGAATTGAATTTCCCGCGCTCGCTTAGTTCACAAACCCGCCACACATATGTAGATAACCGAGGCGGTGGCCCATAGCGGAAACTACGGCGCTAGCTCAAGAATTTATTTATATGTTATTTAATCAATATATACCTGATTCTTTGGAGAACTCAAATAGTGACTTGTATTATTCACCCTCATCTTTCCATAAAATAGTAAATATTTCAGTCTAATGCTTTCTTATGAGGAAATTATCTCTTTAATACCTTTATTTCAGTCTAACGCTCTCTTATTATTGCCTTTAAAAAGCTTCCCGCCTTTACAGTAAATATATATATATATAAACAAGATTTATAGGAATTTAATTTTACAATAAGATTGGTTATATACAGTTTTTCGATCAATATATCTCGGTTAATGTTCATGATGAGGTTAGCCAAGCGAGTTAAAGCGTTGATCTTTATCTCACATGCAAACCTAGAATAGCGAGTTCGATTCTCGCCTGGGCAAAGGAAATTATTTAGTGACGAAATTCATTAAATAACATCCTAAAATCCCACCCTGGCTAGAAAAGGGTGGTAACCTGTAGATAACCCATCCCAATTAGCCTTAGTTGCAAAAGTGGACGTTAATAAAATATTCATGATACAGAAATTATGTATAGAACAACATTTATAGATTTTTTAATTTGCAATTTGTTTGGTTCTATACAATGTTTTGGATCCGACGTATAGTAACGAAGATATTTAAATATTTCGAAATTCCCTGTCTAATCCCCGTCTGCCCCTCCCAATAGTCCGATTTCAGCCGTTAAGCAACTTGATCTTTCTTTGTACATAAAAAAATTAAATATCAAGTTTGGTAACGAGTAAACAAAAATTGCGACCGCTAGAGCGGAAATTTTTCATAAGTCACTACATGAGTACGACACTCAATAGCTGATTTCCCTTAAGAAAATAAGGATATGCTAATAAAAATAATACCCAAAAAAATAAAAAACTCTAAATGCCTGACAAGTAGCTTAGGATGAAGCGTACTAATTGCGATTTTTATAAGCTCTTTGGATTTTCCCATAGAGGTTAAGGTAAGTGAGGAAATTAAAGTTAGTTCCGACCGAACAGTCTGATGACTATACGGCTCTTTAGCAGCGTGTCTAACCTGCTAATAGTCGAAGCCATCTAGCAACCACTTAGCAAGCCGTTCCCATCTACATTAGCAATGAAGGATGTTTTATCATAATATCTAATAGCAAATTACTTGTATAATATCCATGTCTAATTACGGCCAAGTCGCTGAAAGATTCTTATACCTTTTAGAAAAAATGTGTAGTGAATCTGAGATTGCATTAAATATACCAATCAAAAATTACCATATATTCTATATTTCGAGAAATGCCTGCGCAAAGCTTAGTTTGATTATTATTTATGAGTATTTAAATGTAGAGCTTTGAACCTATAATTTAGAGTCTTACCTAATTTGGAGTTAAGTCCCAATGTGCTCTGTATTGGGTATGGTAGATAATGTCGATGGATTTTTATAACATTCACTGCTCATGCACTCATGATATGATCTACCTTTCCTCAAATGTCCACCCCGATCATACTCATTAGTTCATAAAATTAGGCTCGTTCCAAATTATATATATACTAGCTCAGATACCCGGCTTCGCCCGGGAATTGATTTGAGGCTGAATGGTGATGGTATGTTTTTGGCAAGGCTTTACTTTGCACAATATTTTGACATTTACCCGCCCCAGTGTTTAGGGTTAATACCCGTTTTTGGCCCGTTTTGGTTTAATAAAATTAATTTTTTATGTTTACTAATGCTAATTGACATACCGAGTTTTTTTAAGTTCGGTTTTGCCGAAAAACGAATAGGAAACGAAATATCGCTATTTTTAATTTCTTGCTTTCCTTATAACTCCCACTCCTACCCGTCCCTAGAAATGTTGGTATGGCTTATTATAATGAAAGCGTTAGTGCTAATACGCATACCGAGTTTTATTTATTTCGGTTGGGCCTTTTGTCCCAAATAAAATTGTTCACTTCCGCTATAGGTTTTAGCGTATATCTCGTTTATAATTCAGTATACGAAAAAAGTGTATATAACAAAAGTTACTCTAAATAACAAAATAAACAACTTTTGTTATGTTCGTATTTGCCGAAAAACCAATAGGAAACGAAATATCGCTATTTTTAATTTCAGGCTTCCCTTATAACCCCCACTCCTGTTCGTCTCAGAGGATATTAATATAGCCTAAAGTCTAAGTTGGGTTAGTAGTAATATACATACCAAGTTTCATAAAATTCGGTTCAGCCGTTTATACGTGAAAAGGTAACAAACAAACAAACAGACACCAAAGAAACAAAATGCAGTTATGGTGTCTATGACATGTGAAACGAAAAGTTATCGTGAAATTTCGCGAAAAAAATCAATGTACAGACAGAGGTTACAATTTTATATATATATATATATATATATATATATATATATATATATATATATATATAAAATTGTAACCTCTGTCTGTACATTGATTTTTATCATATATATATATATATAGATATATATATATATATATATATATATATATATATATATATATATATATATATATATATATATTATATGTTATTAAGCGTCGGATCGAAAAATTGTATCCGACCAATCTAATTGAAAATTTAATGTTAATCTTATTGATAATTTGATGTTATACATGTGTGTTCCCTATATTGTATATTAACCGAGATATTTGCATTTTATAGTTTTCGGCCCTCAGTACCCCCCCCCCTCCTACTAATGCCATACTAGCTATAAAGCGTTATATCATGGAACCACTTCATTCCAAGGTTAAACTCCAAATATGGTTGAGACACATGCATATACGTCATTCGTATTCTCTATTTATATGTTAAAAAAATACAAATAAATAGAGAATACGTGGTGATAAGAGATGACAAGTGTGTTATACCATCACTTCGGAAATTTGCTTAGTTTACGCAGTTCGTACCTGACGTGGCTTTTGGACTAATAGGGAACTGAAAAATAAATAAATTAATGGAACCTTATGTGCGTTGGTCAATACTTTTGTTTTAATCAATTGAATAACTTGGAAAATGCACCCTCTCTTTTACATATGCGCATGCTTGCGCTGGTCCATTTTAGCAGATTTCCCTTAGGGGAAATCAGCTATTGAGGTCGTACTCATGACGCGAGTTTCGAAAAATTTCTTCAAATGTCCATCGATCCTACCCAGGAGATGACGAAAATGAGGTCCGTTCAAAATTATATATATATATATATATATATATATATATATATATATATATGTCTGTTAACGCTCTAGCGGTCGCAATTTTCGTTTGATCGTTACCAAACTCGATGCTTAAACGTTTTGTGTAAAACTAAAGAGCACGTTCGTTAACAGCTGAAATTGGATCAGTGGGAGGGGGAGGTTAGAGGCGGGAAATTTCGAAAATTCGCAATATCTCCGTTATTATAGGTCATATCGAAAAATTGAATAGAATCAATATTATTGCAAATTAAATTTACTATAAATAATGTTATGTGCATTTATTCTGTATCTTGAATATTAACCGAGATATTTGAATTTTTCTGTTTTCAGCGATATGAGATCGGCTAACTTCGGGTCTAGTCGTGAGTTTCCGTCAAGAGCTAGTTCGGGCCGTTCCCGTAACTGTTTGACTCTCTATTCTGAAATTTCTCTATTGTAAAACTTCACGTGGGAAATCTGCTTAGTTTACGCAGCCCCTGCGTGACGGACTTTTATTCTCTGAAACCATTATTTGCCATAACGTTTTCACATTAATAAGGAATCCTGTATGCAATAATTGTATCGTATTTATGTGGAATAAAGGCGACAACTAATGAATTGTAAGGTAAGCAAGTCGCATTTTATTCGAATAAAGAAAAAGAATCATTATTGTGTCGGTAATTAGGTGCAAAGTGTTGAGTCATAGTTGATGATGCTGGAGTACTGGCTACCATTAGTGTTCTTTCACCGGCCGTGTAAGGTCAAGAGTATAATAAAGGCTGTTGAAAAACTGCGTTGGGCATGCTATGCCTACCTCTTTTCCTCTCTCAGGGCACATTTTTACCCAATTCTCTCCCTCTTGGATTTCCACAAGGAAACCGCACTGTTAACTTCTACAGCTGTCCTTGCTTACCAACAAAAGATATACCATGAATAATTGTTACCGTCCCAGTAAATATGGGGGACATAATTCCGCCATTAGATCTGTTACTATTCAGTTCAGATTATGAATAGCTTAACAATTTGATTATTCAAAACAACATGAGTGTCGGAATGGTTTGAGCTCATAAATGAGAATTCTAAACGGATAACGAATTGAAGAGATGAGAAGTTATTTGAATTATTACATTCTATTGTTAATTAGTGATATGATCGACGATTGAAGGGTTTGCTGCAAAAAGGAGGTAGCTCCATCCCATAGCTGTTGGGAGTTATAAACACTTTCATGTGCCAAAAAAAAACTCTTTTATTTGGCCCCAAAAGGATGCAGCTTTCAACCGTTATGATGTTATTTTCGTTATAATGATGTTATTTTCGTATTTTATGTTATTCGTTATAATGATGTTATTTTCTGTTTGTAAAACCAATACTTTTGCTGTACTTTATTTTCAGTTTTCTTGGAATAAAAATACATAATAATGGTACATTCAATCTATTTTTACACCTTTTTCCAAGACATAACATATTCCTAAATTCCTCTTATTCCATTCTTTTGGGCAAAAAAGAGGTAGCTCCAAGGATTATCCACGTACCACCAACATTTGGATGATATTTTTTGAATGAAAATACTGTTCTAATATTTAAACACCATAATTGAAAGTAAGCAACAACAATATTTTTACATAACTTAAAATTTGAATTTTTTAAACGTTTTTTTTGGTTTCCCAAAAACTGGAAAAATTGGAGCTACCTCTTTTTTGCACCAAACCCTTCAATTATGTCTTGAATATTTTAATTTTCTAAGGAACTTTGTTTTTTTTATTATTATTATTATTTTATTGCAATAAGATTTCTTCTTTACACTTTTTCGATCCGTCCATTTTCATCAAAATTCCCCCTCTAAACCTATAACTAATTTCCTTTAAAGGGAATCTACTAAAAGTGAATAAATGGTTCATTATTAGTCTTGGTGCAACTAAGGTATCACCAAATATCTTCATTTGGCATTCATATATCCATCCATATACCTTAGTTGAGCATTCATATATTTTTGTCCCTTACTAAAAACTTCAACCCTAATTTCTTTTTGGATATAAAATAAATTTCGTTGCTTTCGCCATTCAGAAATTATAAACCTAGATAAATAAAATAGATTGGAATAAAAATCATGGCTTCAGAGCATTTAAAAAAATTTAAAGCCTCATATCCTGAATCATACCGATTTAACTTACAATATTAGTATATGACGCGTCTGATATCGCCTGTGCTATTAAGAAAGGTGATAGTATGGGTCTTTTGCACTATATATTCGTATTATATGCTGAGTATAGTATTGAATATGTGCATTTCGTTACTTGTAAGCAAGCGTTTAGTATGTAATCAATTTTTATAGTATGTTTTCCATGCTAACTCCGTCCTCGCAAAACTTAGTTATCATATTTTGTATAAAACACGAATAAATAATAAAATATTATAGAGTATAATTTTTTTTTATGCATTCTGTAGAAGAATGTATGAATATAATTAGAAACTTTGTTGTCTTTGTTGGTTCAAATAATAATGTTTTCATGTTGACATTGAATTAAGGTTATTCTAATCTTTACTGCTATCATTGGTAAAAGGACATCATGTAGCCCACGTTGACAGTGTGTATTCCAGAGAGGAGTAGAAACAATACGGGGGCTCCTAGCCGTGAAGCCTTACTCCCCCGCATCTTAGCTACATCCTATTTGGCGTCACAGAAAGGAGTAGCCCACGCATGCCACCGTACATACGCTTTGGCTCGTATGTCGTCAGCATGCGAGAGCTACTCCAGGTGGGGGACGAGCCCACTACCCAGCTCCCACACGAAGAACACATGTACCAGTTTACCTGGCCTGTATGTCCACGTTGACAATATGCATATCCCTGATACATATTGAAAAAAAATCGTAGTTCTATCTAGGCAAGTCTTTTGGAACAATAACGAATTCTATTTAGTCGCCGGAAGTTATAAGACAAAATTTCAAAATGCGCAAAACTGAATGGAGAGGGGATATCATATGTGTGTTATATTTCCATGCCGGAAATCTGCTTAATTTTCGCAGCCCCTGAGTGACGGACTTTTAATTAATCAATCAGCAAACATTCTGTCAGATGAATGCATGCCAGTATCCCTGAAAGAGTATGATCGTTGTATTCAGTTACCCAGTAAAGAGGACGGTTAGTCAACAACGGCCTCAAACACGTAGCCCCATATCCAATACAATAGCAGTGCCTTGAAAAAGAAGAGTTTAAAAACAGAACATTACGTCAGTAAGCACAATCTTAATGAGGATGAAAACGTCAGTTTTCAGTTTCGCCCGTGCAGTACTAATTGCTGCATGCACTGAATACAAATTGTAAACACTCAAGGCAATAACGGAATTGATTATTTCCTATTTGCAAAATCGAAATATCTCCGTTATTATACGTAGAATGGAGAAATTGTATAGAACCGATCCTATTGAAACTTTAATTGCCTATAAATGTTGTTATTTACGGCTCTATGTGGAATAATAACCGATGAATTTGCATTGTTTAGTTTTCAGCTTTCAGTAAACCCCAACTCCTTCTCATGTCATATTAATAATAAGTTGTTAGATTATGAAGCACTTCATTGGAAGCTTAAATACCAGTTACTGTTTTCATTGAAATTTTATTGTGTTGGGTACATGCAAATATTTTATTATTTGCTCCTTTAAATATTGTGAGGACGTATCATTTTATTTCGATATTTAACTGTTTTAGTCAACACTACCTGACTAAGAATAGGGGGAGTTAGAGCGGAGGGGATTCGAAATATTTCATAATATCACCGTTGTTATGAGTCATATCGAAAAGTTTTATAAAACCAAGCACGTTAAACCATTGATGCTCTGCGTTTGTTGTTCTGTACATTTTAGCAGATTTCCCTTAAGGGATAATATATAATTCAAAATGATATATATATATATATATATATATATATATATATAAAATTGCGACCGCTAGAGTGTTAACAGACAAATATATATATATATATATACTAGCTTAGATACCCGGCTTCGCTCGGGAATTCATTTGAGGCTGAATGGTGATGGTATATTTTTGGCAAGGCTTTACATTGCACAATATTTTGACATTTACCCGTTCCAGTGTTTAGGGTTAATACCCGTTGTTGGCATTTGTTAATAATAAAATTATTTTTTTTATGTAAAACTTCACTGTCCTGCATATTGTCATATTTCCCGTCTCCTGTGCATTATGCATAGATTTGAATTATTAAGGAGAAAATATTGATATACATTTGAATTAATTTTTTCAGGTGAGGTACCTGGTAGTTCATATTGAAAAGAAGTGTTGAGCAAATTTCTCTAAATAACAAAATAAACAACTTTTGATATGTGCATATTTGCCGAAAACCCAATAGGAAATCATTATTATTAATTTCATGCCTCCCTTATAACCACCACTCCTGCCCGTCCCTAGAAATGTTAGAATGGCTTATTATAAGGAAGGCGTTAGTGCTAATACACATAATGAGTGTTTTATTTAGTTCGGTTGAGTCTTTTGTGCCAAATAAAATTGTTGTCTCCCGCTATAATTTTTAGCGTATAACGTCTTAATATTTCGGTATACGATGATAGTGTATATAAAAAAAAAAGTTTCTCTAAATAACAAAATAAACAACTTTTGTTATGTGCATATTTGCCGAAAATGCAATAGGAAGCGAAATATCACTATTATAAATTTCAGGCGTTCCTTATAACCCCCACTCCTGCCCGTCCCTAGAAATGTTAGTATAGCTTATTATAATGAAGGCGTTAGTACTAATTCACATAACCAGTTTGGTTTAATTCGGTTGAGTTTTTAGTGCCAAATAAAATTGTGGACTCCCACTTTAGTTTATAGCGTATAACTCATTTATGCTTCCGTATACGGCAAAAGTGCATATTACAAAAGTTACTCTAAATAACAAAATAAACAACTTTTGTTATGTGCATATTTGCTGAAAAAGCAATAGGAAACGAAATATCGCTATTTTTAATTTCTGGTCTCCCTTATAACCCCCACTCCTGCCCGTCCCTAGAAATGTTAGTATGGCTTATTATAAGGAAGGCGTTAGTATTAATTCACACAGCGAGTTTGTTTTAGTTCGGTTGAGTCTTTTATGCCAAATAAAATTGTGGACTCCCGCTATAGTGTTTAGCGTATAACTCATTTATACTTCCGTATACGGCAAAAGTGCATATAACAAAAGTTACTCTAAATTACAAAATAAACAACTTTTGTTATGAGCATATTTGCTAAAAAAGCAATAGAAAATGAAATATCGCTATTTTTAATTTCAGGCCTCCCTTATAACCCCCACTCCTGTTCGTCTTAGAGAACATTAATATAGCCTAAAGTCTAAGTTGGGCTAGTAGTAATATACATACCAAGTTTCATAAAATTCGGTTCAGCCGTTTATGCGTGAAAAGGTAACAAACAAACAAACAAACAAATAAACAAACAAACAAATAAACAAACAAACAAACAAACAGACACCAAAGAAACAAAATGCAGTTATGGTGTCTATGACATGTGAAACGAAAAGTTATCGTGAAATTTCGCGAAAAAAATCAATGTACAGACAGAGGTTACAATTTTATATATATATAGATATATATATATATATATATATATATATATATATATATTATTTATATATATATATATATATATATATATATATATATATATTTGTCTGTTAACGCTCTAGCGGTCGCAATTTTTGTTTGATCGTTACCAAACTCAATATTTAAACGTTTTATGTAAAAAGACAGATCAAGTTCGTTAATGGCTGAAATCGGACCAGTGGGAGGGCGGGGTTTAGAGGGAGGACTTTCAAAAATTCGAAATATCTCCGTTACTATACGTCGGATCAATAAATTATATAGAACCAATCTTATTGCAAATTACATTTACTATAAATATTGTTATGTATATTTATTCTCTATCTTGAATTTTAACCGAGCTATTTGCATTTTTATTAATTGTAGGCCAGTACGGACGAATGAGTTTCCCGCCAAAAGCTAGTTCGGCTCTTTGCCATAACTGTTCGGCTCTTGTATGGAGATTTCTGTATTGTATAACTTCGTGGGAAATCTGCTTAGTTTACGCAGCCCCTTCGTGACGGACTTTTTTATGGCTCAGACATTAAGCGAGGTATTCGTACCTTCATTATATTGTCCACTTTTCCTCATCGGATTTTTACTTAGAAACATAAAAGATTGTACCTTTATCATGATAAACTTCATGAAGTGAGATCAATTGTATGTCATACATGCACTTGGGAAATCTGTTTAGTTTACACAGCCCCTGCGTGACGGGTTTTGACTTATTTTTTCCGGTTTGCGCAAACCTTTAAGATCCACTCCCGAGTGAGAATCTAGAGATTTGTGATAAGTATTTCTACGTAGTGAGTGATCAACTCGACTTACAACCACCGTTATCCAAGGACGACCTGAGATGAGTTGTCTCTAGCAGACTGACGGGCTCCATTGTACCCAGAAGGTCTGTGGCCAGTTTACACTGTCAGCCTGCCTGTGGACAGGATCTAAAAGAGTCATAATCGTTAGTGATCCCGAGAGGCTTCAGACGCATATACTCTTTAGATTACCGCAGATCCGCAAGCATCCGACACTAGCGCGATCTGGTAGCTGAAACTCGTGAACTAATGTTCTTCCTTGGCGGGGATCGAACTTGCACCTATTTTTAACTCCAGCTTTCCTCGTGGTAGTGGTAGGTACCCACGCCGTGACCGGCACGGCAACGGGAGCCCCAACTTTTAGCAGATTTCCCTTAAGGGAAATCAGCTATTGAGGTCGTGCTCATGACGCGATTTTCGAAAAATGTATATATATACATATATATATTTATATTTATATTTGTCTGTTAACGCTCTAGCGGTCGCAATTTTTGTTTGATCGTTACTAAACTCGATATTTAAACGTTTTATGTAAAAAAACAGACCAAATTCGTTAAGGGCTGAAATCGGACCAGAGGGAGGGGGGGGGTTAGAGGGGGGGATTTTTGAAAATTCGAAATATCTTCGTTATTATGCGTCGGATGGAAAAATTGTATAGAATCAATCGTATTGTAAATTAAATATACTATAAATATTGTTATATACATTTATTCTCTATCTTGAATATTAACCGAGATATTTACATTTTAAGGTCTGGGGGACGTGATCAGGTACCGTTCGGATTAGTTCGGCCGTTTCCGAAACTGATCGGCTCTCGTGGAAGCTTCTAACCTTACCTGTCGGTTCTAACCTTACCTTACCTTCGTTACTTTGTGAGATTTATGCAAATACGTTCTGTTCATCCGCCCCCCCCCCTTCTTAAGTTGTTGGACTACTAAAATTAGAGTTATTAAAATATAAATTATTCTTACAATTCAGAAGCCGTTTCAGTTGGGAATTTATTTTAATAAACTAAAAGATTTCTCATTACCGTTTGTATTTAATCAAGGTGGTGTTGTGTTACCGGTATGCAGATCTCTCTATTGTAAAACTTCACTTGGGAAATCAGCCCCTGAGTGACGGACTTTTATTATAAGGGATTCAAATGTTTTAGAGGTGACCCGGAAGGACGGCAAATCGAGTTAGATTCATGTGTCCACTATCACATTCAAGGAATACTCAGTCCTAACTCACCTACTGAGTCTTTGCTTTCGTACCTTGAATAGGTTTATAGTTGTCTCTATCGTAGCTCTCACTTAAAACGATTCTACAAATCTTTTCTGGATGACATAGCCAAATCCTCCTCTCCTTCGCCCCTATTTCCTGCCTCTCCCACAATATCCATTTATATAACCATCTTCCCAGCCATTCCCCTCATACATAACACAAACCGTCCACAAATACTCCTATTCGTCTTTCCACTTAAGTTCCGTATTTACTTCTTTTGAACCTGCATTGGAAGACGTGTGCTTATAGGAAGTTTGTATTAGAATATATCCCTCTTGAGTAAGATGTTTTTTTAATTATATATCTTTATATATATATATATATATATATATATATATATATATATATAAATGAATGTTTGTATGTATGTCCTTTATAGACTCGTAAACGGCTGAACCGAATTTTATGAAGCTTGGTATGTATATTACTACTAACTCAGGCTAGATTTCTGGCTATATTAATATTCTCTGAGGCAAACAGGATTGGGGGTTATAAGGGAGGCCTGAAATTAAAAATAGCGATATTTCGTCCCCTATTGGTTTTTCGACAAATATGCACATAACAAAAGTTGTTTTTTTTTGTTATTTAGAGTAACTTTTGTAATGTACCATTTTGTACCGAGGTATAAATGAGCTATACGCTAAAAACAATAGTGGGAGTCAACTATTTTATATGGCACAATAGACTCAACCGAATTAAACGAAACTCCGTATGTAATTTGGCATTAACACGTCCCTGATTATAAGCTATATTAACATTTGGTGGTACGAACAGGAGTGGGGTTGTAAGGGAGGTCTTAAATTAAAAATCGCTATATTTCGTTTCCTATTGTTTTTTCGGTAATTATGCACATAACAAAAGTTGTTTATTTTATTATTTAAAGTAACTTTTGAAATATGCACTTTTTCCGTATAACGAAGTATAAATGAAGTATACACGAAAAACTATTAAAGGGGTCAGCAATGTCATAGGGCACGAATGACTAAATCGAAATCAACGAAATTCCATATTTTTGAGTATAAGCTATATTAACATTTTTAGGAACGAACAGGAGTGGGGGTTGTTAGGGAGGCATGGAATGAAAAATCGTCATATTTCGTTTCCTATGTTTTTTTGGCGAACGTGCACATTGCAAAAGATGTTTAATTTGATGTTTATTTAGAGTAACTTTTATTATATATATATATCTTTATCATAATTTAGTATTTTAATTGGTGGCGTAGCAACGCACGCAGAGTACAGCTAGTATATATATATATATATATATATATATATATATATATATATATATATATTTAATTCTACTGTACGTGTGTATGTCACTGAACTCCTCCTAAACGGATGGAACAATTTGAATGAATTATTTTGTATACGTTTGGGTGACGCCCTAGATGGTTTCGATTCACAAATCAGCCTGGTAGATGGAGCAGAAGTGGAGGTTGTAAGGGAGGCCTAAAATTAAAAATAGCGATATTTCGTTTACTATTGGTTTTTCGGCAAATATGCACAGGATAAAAGTTGTTTATTTTGTTATTTAGAGTAACTATTGTCATATTTAATTTTGTCGTAAAACAAAGTATAATCGAGATATACACTAATGAATTAAATTGGGAGCCAACAATTTTATTGGGCACTAAAGATTGAACCAAACTTAACAAAACTCGGTATGTCAATTAGCATTAATTCTTCCATGATAATAAGCTATATTAAATTGTTTAGGTTCGAGCGGGAGTGGAGGTTATAAGGGAGGCCTGAATAAAAAAATCGCGATATTTGATTTTGTACTTGTTTTTAGGCAAACGTGCATATAACAAAAGTTGTTTTTTTTTTTGTGTTATTAAAAGTAGTGTTTGTTTTAAACATAATATTATTAAATTTAATATCCTAATCGCTTGAAATATCATGCAGGACAACACCTGTCGGGTCCGCTAGTATATATATAAAAGAGCAATGCGCCCAGACGGGAAGTGTAGTTGTAAACTTTAAAGCCTTGCAAAAAAAAAAAACATCATCATTCAGCTCCAAATGATTTCCCGAGCGAAGCCGGGTACCTTAGGTAGTATATATATAATTTTGAACTGACCTCATTTTCGTCATCCTGGGTAGGATCGATGGGCATATGACAAATGTTTCGAAAACATTCGACACCACAATAGATGGGTTCCCTAAAGGGAAATCTGCTAAAAGCAAACATATCTTCTGGCTCATTGTCTAATGGCGTAAGACGAAGATTAAGCGTTGAGAGTTTCACCTTATTATATAAGAAACATGAATTTTTCTTAATAAATATACGATAAAAATACATACATTTTCTTTCAAAATAATTTCATATATTACACTATTTAATAATTTTAAATACCGTAGACTTCAAAATGTTTAAGTGTTGTTTTAAATTACTAAAGAGTTCTGTACTTCCAACATTTCAATATTTTGATCACGTTTATTCACTAGTGTTATATCATGCCATATACTTACTATATACGATACTGATATTAGTGATCCAAAGAATACTCGATGCCTCTCCATAAAGGAAACATAACCCGTCTGAACCGTTCATAAAGGCAGCTATGAAGACCTATAGGGAGCAATATTACGCTTATAAATATAATATTAAACCCAGCTGTATTTATTTTATTATTGGAAAGGGCTGCAAAATAAGAAGGGAAAATTTCGAATGCCTGGAGAGAATATTCGCTCTGGAAAAGATACTGCTGGTTCACACATCTCATCTTTCTCTGGAAGCCAAGAAAAGCGGGGGAGTCTTGCTGGAAATCAATTACTCCAGCTAGTAGGGCTTCACATAGCCATCACTCTCTCATTTTCCTTTCTCCTCAAGTCTACTGAGAAAATTCATTTTAGATTCAATTTAGATAATGTCTAGGATCCGTGCAGTCGCCTATTGGGAGATCGCGCATTTATTAGCGTGCACGAAATTGGGTTTTATATAGATCAGCAGCTAAGCTTATCTCCGCATAATCAATACGCCATTACACAATGAGCAAGGGACAACAGCTGTGGGGGGATAACTTGTTATTAAATAAGGAAAAAAATGTTTATTTACTGAGGGCTATGTCTTATTGATTATATAATTTGTTTATGTATCAGGTGTCAGACATCAATGAAGGCTGGCTGTATAGCGCCACATTGCCAAAGTACGAACTCGAAGCGGCAAATAGCCGTCAGTTCTGTTCACATTTAACTTCACATCTGATAAACATAACAATAAGTTACGGAA
Organism: Riptortus pedestris; assembly: GCA_019009955.1. NCBI lineage: Eukaryota > Metazoa > Arthropoda > Insecta > Hemiptera > Alydidae > Riptortus > Riptortus pedestris. The sequence goes on along the minus strand of CM032230.1, from coordinate 26,050,302 downwards.
AACTACGGAATGGACAACATTCTCCATGGAAAATAGATTTTTAGTAAATACGAGAGCTTCTGAAACAACTAACTTGCTCATTGGAGAATTTCTCATAATGAATTGAACCACTTAAAACTGTATAATTATTTTTAAGATGAATTAGTAATAAAATAACCTTCTATTGCTGTTTTTTCTCACATTTACGGTGGAATATTATGTTTATGTTCTTGTGAGACACCGTTTAGTTTCTCTACTATAACTTTTATTTATATTTTTTCCGTTGACACGATCGATTCCTAAACTGTTGGAATGTTCTTTTGTTCCAATGCTTATACTCAAGTAGCACAAGAAAAGTAATTTCATTCTTCGTAGCAAAATTTATTAGAATTATTCTCACACTATTCAAGGGACTATAAGGGGATAGCTTCTTCACTTTCATTCTGTTAGTCCCTAAACTATTTTAACAAATTTAAATAAAATTGTTATTTATTCAAGTTTATGCAACTATGCCCAATTGAGACGGGTTATCTACAGGTTGCCACCATTTTCAAGCCAGGATGGGACTAAGGATTTTATTTAATGAGTTCGTTACTAAATATATTCCTATTTGCCCAGGCGGGAATCGAACTCGTCACTCTAGGTTTACCATGTGAGATTAAAGGAAACGCTTTGACTCACTTGGCTAACCTGGGCCCCTTTAAATAAAATAAGCACAACGATCACAATACCCGCGATTTTCAAAAACTTTATTCAAATGTTCATAGATCCTACAGACGACATATAGAAAATGATGTTCGTTGGAAGTTTTATATATATATATATATACATATATATATATATATATATATATATATATATATATATATATACTAGCTGACCCGGCAGACGTTGTCCTGCATGATATATCAAGCGATTAGGATATTAAATTTAATAATATTATGTTTAAAAAAAATCTTCTTTAAATAACGCAAAAAATAACATTTGTTTTGCGCACGTTTGCCAAAACACAAATAGTAAACAAAATATCGCGAAAACTTGGTATGAGAGAAGGAAAAGAAGACGTTTTAGTTCTATCATTATCTGGTAGATTGCGCACTACACGTCAATAAGAACAAACAGTTGTAGACCAATAATTAAAATAAATTAAAACCCTCAACAATAATAATGCAAATACATAAAAATAAATAAAGAAAATAAAATAATTGCAACATTCAAATCAAATTAAAATAAATTTGGACAATAAATAACAATGTCTGAAAGTGAAAACCTCTCGCAGCTGAAAACATCATTATTTAGATAACATACTTAAACTCTAAGGCCATACATTATACAAACATATTAACATTTCATTACATTTCCAATAACCTCGCCCTTCGCCCTTCGACCGGAGACCTGCTCCATCTGCCGGGCGGATCTGCGGCGCTAAACCATCCGGGGAGTCAACCGAACGCGTATTTAGAAATTCAATCAAATCGGTCCATCCGTCTAGGAGGAGTTCAGTGACATACACACGTACGCTAGAATTATATATATAAAGATAGAGGTGCATTAGCCTGTTAACGCTCTAGCGGTCGCAATTTTCGCTCGATCGTTACCAAACTCCGTATTTAAACGTTTCACGTTAAAAGACGGATCATGTTCTTCAACGGCTGGAATCGGATCATTGGGAGGGGGGATTTAGAGGGGAGGATTTTCGAAAATTCGAAATATCTCCGTTAGTTTGAGTCGGATCGAAATTTTGTATAGAACCAATCTTTTTGCAAATTAAAAGATCTATAAACGTTGTCATGTACCTATTTTCACTGTCTTTAATATTAACCGAGATATCGGCGTTTTTTAGTTTTCGGCCTTCAGTAAACCCCCACTCCCGTTCGAACTTAACAAATTTAGTACAGCTTATAACCATGGAAGAACTAACGCTAATTCACATACCGAGTTTTGTTCAGTTCGGTTCAATCGTTGGGGCCCAATAAAATTGTTGGCCCCACTTTACTTTCTTACTGAATATCTCGTTTATACTTTAATATACGACAAAATTGAACATGACAAAAGTTACTCCAAATAACAACACAAACAACTCTTATCCTGTGCATATTTGCCGAAAAACCAATAGGAAACGAAATACGGCTATTTTTAATTTCAGGCCACCCTCACGACCCCCACTCCTGCTCCATCTGCCGGGCGGATCTGCGGCGCTAAACCATCCGGGGAGTCAACCGAACGCGTATTTAGAAATTCAATCAAATCGGTCCATCCGTCTAGGAGGAGTTCAGTGACATACACACGTACGCTAGAATTATATATATAAAGATATTTATTAACGATCTATTCCAAACTCGATATTTGATCTTTTTATGTAAAAAGAAAGATCATGTTCATTAATAGCTGAAATCGGACCAGTGGGAGGGGGGTTAAGAGGGGAGATTTTCGAAAAATCGAAATATCTCCGTTACTATACGTCGGATCGAAACATTGTACAGAACCAACCTTATTGCAAATTAAACGTAATACAGATATAACTTTATCTTCAATATTAACCGAGAAATTTGCATTTTTCAATTTTCAGGCTTCAGCAAAACCTTCTACTCATGTCACATAAACAATACTCTGAAATATATTAAAAAACTTTATTCGAAGATTAAATACTAACTATTGTATTCTAGAGACCTTCATTATACGAGATACATATGTGCTTTTGAACGACTCCGTCTTCTTGGACTACTAAAATCTGAATGATTGAGATAAACATTATTCTGATTCATTATAAATTACAGTACTAGTAAATAGTTTTAATAAAATTACTATGTTATATTCAGATATATTTCAGTAATTGTTTTTTTTTTCGATGCAGAATATTTCTTTATCAATATATCAACCTGTTTTTTATCCATTCAAAGGCTTTCCGTTGGGAGTTTATTAAAATTGACTGAATGATTTCTCAATCCATTTGTATAAATTCACTTAATATTCACTGCCTTGTTATGTGTTAACAGTATACAGATTTTTTTTGGTAAAACTTCACGACGGTTTTCTGCGTAGTTTAGGTAGCCCCATGGACTTCTATTTATTAAATCATCTTTAAAAAAATGTTGAACTTTTTGGGGGAAAAGATTAAATCTCTCTTACATTTTATGAGAACGAAGAAAATCTATTTATCAGTTATTGAACAAATTACAAATTAAAGTTCCTTATCCAATGACTAAAACGATGCAGTAGTTCATACTGACAAAAAACAAGGACAAGGAACAAGAAACAAATAAAAACTGCCTTTAACATCGACAATACAAGTTTAAGGAACTTCTCCGCAAGCCAAATACAGTTATCTCTCCATCAGACACTTTACATTATCAACACGCACCTTTATAGAATCAATAATATTGGAAAAACTTTAGAATTGCTTTGATTTAAAAGACATGTAGATGGAATTATATTGGGGAATTCCGTATTTTCTGCTAGGCGAGTCAATTCTGTATTGCCAGTGATAAAATATTGCCGACAATAATGACTGTCAAAGTTTGTTATCATTTTTTCTGATAAGATAGGATTCTCCACAAATACTGAACATATCAAACTACTAAAAAGTCCGTGAATCAGGGACTAAGTAGTTTTCCCATGTGCGTCAAGTATTAGCATTTATCTCAATAAGTAAAAGTACGTCACGCAGGGGCTGCGTAAACTAAGCAGATTTCCTTCGTGAAGTTTAGTAACAGATAAATCTACATACGGGTAACACAACACCACCGTGAATAAATACAAACGGAAATAAGAAACCACCACCAGGACATATTCGCATGTATCTCGTATAATAAAGGTCTTTTAAATAAAATTTTCGGTATTTAAACTTTGAATAATGTGATTTATTATGTAGCAGAGTATTTTTCATGTAACATGAGTAGAAGTGGCGGTTCTCTGATGGCTGAATACTGAAAAATGCAAATATCTCGGATAATATTCAAGATAGTGAATAAATGTATATAACAATATTTATAGTACATTTAATTTGAAATAAGATTGGCTATATACAATTTTCGATATGACCTATGGTAACGGAGATATTTCGAATTTTCGAAAATTCTCCCCACTAAACCCCCCTCCACTGGCCCGATTTCAGTCTTTAAGCAACTTGATCTTTCTTTTACATAACATAAAACCATTAAATATCGAGTTTGGTAACAAAAACAGCTACCGGTAGTAATCAAAAATTGCGACCGGTAGCGCGTTAACAGACAAATATGTATATATACTCGTATATATCAATATATCTAAACCTAGAGTGGCTAGTTCGATTCCCGCCTGGGCAATAGGAAGTTCTTTAGTGAAGAACTCATTAAATAAAATCCTTAGTCCCTCTCTGGCTAGAAAAGGGTGATAACCTGTAGATAACCCGTCCCGATAAGTCATAGTAGCAAAACGTGGACGTTAAATAATAACAATAATATCTATATCTATATCTGTATCTATCTGTTGATCTATCTATCTATCTATCTATCTATCTATATATATATATATATATATATACATGAGTACGACTATTGAGTCGGAGCTATTGAGCTGACTTCCCACAAGGAAAATTTACTGAAACAGATTTGTATTAAAATATTTCCTTTGGATAAAATATTCCATACTTCATACTGCTTAATTACGTTCAGAACTCAAGGTGAGCATATTACATAACCTAGGAGATAAAAATAGATTCAGCAGTAGGGATTCATTTGAATTTAAAAATTATGCAATGAGTTTGACTAGAAGTGAATCCATTAATTTTATGATTTCACTTATTTTCCATGGGTACTTTACAACTTGGAAAAAAATGAATAAAAAGACCTGAAGCAGGCACCAAGTAGCTTCCTTGTACTCCTGTTAAATTGAATATACAAAATGTTTTTCTGCACTTCAATTAAAAATGTATGGTAGGCGATATTTCCGTACAACTCATCAGATGCAAATAGGGCTTAGAAAATAATTTATAGGTCCTTTATTTAATTTTTAATTTTTACTTGATCATTACCAAATTCGGAATTTAATCGTTTTATGTAAAAAGGAAGATCAAGTTCGTTATTGGCTGGAATCGGACCGGTGGGAGGGGTGGTTGAGACGGGGCGATGTCTGCCTAAGGCCACCAGACCCCAGTAATAGTTATATAACTAAATACAGAATATTATTATTATATATATAATTTTCTATAATAACTACCTAATTTTCGTCATCTCGTGGGTACCAGGGTTGATGGGCATTTGAAGACAGTTTTCAAATTTCGCATCATGAGTGCGATCTCAATAGCTGATTTCGTATATGGGAAATTTGGTAATATTAAGCTTTTAAATATTTTTTTCCCGTTTTTAGTTATTTGTTACCGTCTGCTAATAAGGAAATCTGCTAAAAACAATTATCTCTACTGGCTACAATCTTCTAAACACGCGACGCGACGAGAATTGCTTTTATCAATTGTTTTTATTTTAGCTGTTGTTGCTTAGTGGCCCAAGCCTTTCCAGGGCCCCAAAGTATGTCCATGTTTTGGTCTATATGTGTGTATTTATATAAATATGTGAGCGTGTGCGTGCATGCATGTGTGTGTGTGTGTGTGTGTGTGTGTGTGTGTGTGTAGCATTTTTCCTCCTTCAGAACGGATTATTTTGATAAATCTGTCATATAGGAACTTGAGGAAAGTAACTTGGAAGCGAGAAGTGCGAACACATGCTAATACAGTTATCTATATGCTAAAATGTCGAGTTGACCGTATCACTCGGAACGGAAGACTAAAGCCGAGCCTTGATAAGTCCGAGATGAAAGAGACGAAAGTTACCTTGTTATAAATGTAGACAAATAAGAAGCAGTAGCGGAGATAGGGCGCCGGTGAATAAAACATGAATGATTCCTAGCATTCGGCCGTCTCACCAACTAAGCAAAGTAATACCTGTTCCTTTCAACCTATTTCAGTATTACTACTTTGTGCCCGCATACTACTTTATACGAAGGTATGTTTTACCGTGCTACCTTATGTACATTATATATATATATACACTCCCCGACAAAATTATAGGCCACCTCAATTTTTCTGTTAAAAATTAATTTTAGTTGATCAATTGTTATATAATTTAGCTTATTTTATATGATTTTGCAAGGACAAATAAAAAACAGTAAATTTGATGAAATAAGTATATTTCTAATCGTAAAAACAAACAAAAACACATTGAATGACCCCGACAAAATTATAGGCCAGTTTATTTAATTTCTGTTACCTTTGATTATTTGACGCTTTAATAATGCGTTGAGCCGCCATTTCTTTCTAAGACTTCAGTCAATTGCTTTGGGAGAGATTTAAAAAGTTTTTTTATATACTTTTTACGAATAGTGGACCACTTTTCTTCGATGCAAGATTTCAGTTCTTCTACGGAGTTAAACTGTCTCCCTCGAGCATAAACTGCACGAGAAAGTTCACCCCAGCAGTTCTCAATTATGGTAAGGTCTGTTGATCGGGCTGATCAGGGTAAAACGGGAATATTTTTGGCAGCAAAAAAATTGTTTACTATGCGAGCAGTGTTGACAGGTGAATTGTCTTGCTGAAAGATGAACCGCCCTCGAGTTCTTCTCCTCTCCCAACAATTTGCTCCCGGATCTATGTACTTTTTTGCATTTAATGTTGCCGAACAAAACACTAAATCTGTCTTTCCATAGTATCCTATCGCAGCCCAAACCATAACACCTCCTCCTCCCATTTCACGTTTACTTAAAAATAATTTTTCCTTCCGCAAATCATGAAAATAATATCGATATCCATCAGGCCCATCCAAATTAAACTTCTTTTCATCGCTGAAGATAACTTTCTTTCATCTTCCCCAAGTAATGTGTTCCGAAGTAAACTTCTTTTTGTTGGCTTTTGAAAGAGGGGCTTTGACTTCAGTTTAAGGCGCTATAAACGACTGGTCTTTTGCAAAAGGCGTTGAACATTCCTGACGTTTGTTTGGACCCCAGCTTGTTCACAAATTTCTCTCGCTGTGGCTGAAGGGTTGGATGCATGGCGTAAAATGGCTCGTTGTTCTCGAACTGTCATTGCCATGGGCATACCTGTGTTTTTCTTCTTGCCATAATCGTTGCCCAGCCTAATGAAATTTCTTATTAAATGCCTGCTTCTATTCAAAGTTCGAGCGATTTTTGATATTGTCCAGTTGTTATCGCGTAATGTTTTAATCACATCCTTTTCACTCGCAGATAACACTTTTCCCCTAGGCATTACGTAATAAAATTTAATTAGACTCACTGATCAAAACAACTAACACTTCCCAGTAGCACTAGTCACTAACAGTGTTCCAATAGCAAGATTTAGATAAGAACTGAGAGGCTGGCCTATACTTTTGTCGCATGTCAATATTTACATTTTAGCTAATGCTAAGGTAAGAAGGATCAGGCCTTATTACTGATATTCCATTTTGGATGGCAGTGGGATTAGAACAGTATTTATTTGCTTTCGAGGAATTATGACATTCAATATTGTCAAAAATTGGCAAAATTTGGGGTGGTCTATAATTTTGTCGGGGAGTGTATATATATATATATATATATATATATATATATATACACACATATATTTATTTATTTCCTTCCTGAAGTAACCTTACAAGAAGGGAGTTTATTAGCCACACGTCCCGTACAATAATTAGTACATAACGTGTGCTTGATAGATAACATTTTTTTTTTTAACTATAATAACATAAAATATTTGTAAAATACAATAATTAGTACATAACGTGTGCTTGATAGATAACATTTTCTTTAAACTATAATAACATAAAATATTTGTACAATACAATAAATAAAATTATTTACAACAAAGACAAAGAAAGAAAAGAAAAGAAAAACAAAAACAAATTTTGGAGCCAATGCTGAATAATTAATTAATTTAACTATATTTCAGTTTTAAATAATTCAGGAAGTCGTACATTTCTTCAGCAAACTGTTTTAATGGTTTATTATGTTTATAAAATAATAGTTTTTCCTCAACAGGCCAATTTTCTTGTCGGCATTTTAATTGGGATTTAAAGTCTTCTCTATGGTCTCTTAGTAGTCTGCAGTCATAGAGCAAGTGTCTGTTCAGTAGTAAAGTCGCAGTAACAGTTTGTTGATCTGTTAGGCCAAAATGATTAAAATAAGAACTTGTTGTTAAGTGCCCAGTTAATAATTGTGTCAAGTAAAAGGCTGTTTATATTAATTTTTGTCCTAAGTACTCTTTAATGTCTGGAATAAATATCTTTAAATGTTGTCCTTTCATAGTCGTATACCATTTCTGTTGCCATGTGTTAATTGTGTCAGCAAGTAATTGTGTTTTTGACTGTGATTTTGTTATTTTGTTGTAGCATTCTGGCATTTTGGATTATATATATATATATATATATATATATATATATAATATATTATTATATATATATTATATATTATATATTATATTATTATATATTATATATTATATTATTATATATTATATATTATATTATTATTATATTACATTATTATATATTATATATATTATATATTATATTATTATTATATATAGATTATATATATATAATAAATATATATATATATATTTATTATATATAGATTATATATATATATATATATATATATATATATATATATAGAGAGAGAGAGAGAGAGAGAGAGGAAGGGTTACAGAAGTCTAAAAATTAAAAAGCCCGTCACGCAGGGGCTGCGTAAACTAAGAAGATTTCCTAGGTGAAGGTTTACAATAGATAAATATACATACAGGTAACACTACCGTGAATGCTCAGTAAATTTACAATACAAGTTAATAATCTCTACAACGGAAAGCGGCTGGATTATAAACAAACAGGCCAGCCAGCCTCGAAGCGCCGCATAGAATGACCGGAAAGACAAAGAATATATTTCAAATATCTGAATATAACATTAATTTTATTGAAAACAACTTACTAATGTTAGTGGTGTAATTTATCAGACTCAGTTTTATCTCAATCACTCAAATTTTAGTAATCCAAAAACAAAAGAACGGGGGGTCAACAGAATGTATTTGCATATATCTCACGAAGTAAAAGTTCAATGAAAACAATATTTTGTATTTAGGCTTCGAATAATATGGTGTATTATATAACAGAGTATTGTTTATGTAACACTAGTAGAAGTGGGGGTTTACTGAAGGCTGAAAACTGAAATATGGAAATATCTCGATTAATAATCAAGATAGAGAATAAATGCATATAACAATATTTATAGTACGTTTAATTTGGATTAAGATTTATTCTGTACACATTTTCGATCCGACATATAGTAACGGAGATATTTCGAATTTTCAAAATTCTCCCCCTTTAACCCCCCCCCTTCCCCTGGTCCCATTTCAGCCTAAAAACGTGTATGGAACCTTTCTTGTTTGTCACGGGAAGATCTACATATACGTTATATTCTGACATTTTTCGATTCGATGGAACAGAGATATTGTATACAAATTTAAAAATAAAAGCAATAATTTTGTTTACTTAATGTAATAGGACTACATTGAAGTCACGTGGTGCCAAATCAGATTTTTTTTATACTCCTGTAATTATTCCTAATTGGGTTTCTCCGAGTGTTTCTGTTACGTGCTTTACCACACTCCAGCTTGCTTGTTCAAGTTTATTTCCCTTATACGTCCCATTTCTCTTCATTTAATGGGTACTATTATGTTCATTGCCCTATTTCCTAGAACTTTCGTTGTTACAACGGTTATAACCTCAGGTACGACGGGAATAAGTACAGTATTCACACTCCCCTGAACAAATTGTTCATTATTACACCCTTCTGCGCTTATAAAAGCCCTTTTATTCTTCCCATTCGATTTTAGCCCTTTGAAGTAACCCTTCCCGGTCTCATATGCCCTCCGTGTTACAACAGTTTAATTTCCAATCTCATATCTTCCGTAAACTAATTTGTTCAGTAAACGTGAAATTATAAATCGTTTCTGTGAAAAAGCATTACCTGAATTTTAAACTTTGCCGTACCCTCAGATTATATAAATGCATTATGTAGATGGGCAGGCTCTCAGAGGTTTCCGCTTAATTCAATGATAATGAAAATGAAAATCTTCAGCTCAAAGGCTCAAAAAGGGCCAAAATATTATGAACCTAAATATTTATAAAGATTCACCAAGCTTGATAGCAAATCAAGGATTAAAATAAAATCACTTCGTGAGAACAGACATGACGGAGCGGATCAGCTGATTGTATCAGAATCTATAGCGCAGCTCTATTGATTAATCCAATAGTGAATAGTGGCGAGTTCTATTCCCGCCAGGCTAATGTTTATTGGCAAAATAATTAGATAAAATCCTTTATCCCACCCAAGAAAAGGGTGGTAACCTGTAGATGGCCTTTCCCAATTAGCCGTATTAGCAAAAAGTCTGGCACGCAGGGGCTGCGTTAACTTAGAAAATTTCCCACGAGCATCACGTATTTGCATTTATCTCAAAACGTAAAAGTTCAATGAGTACAATATTTGGTATTCAAGCATCAAATAATGTGGTTCAAAATATAACAGCTTATCGTTAAAATGACATGAGTGGAGTGGTTGTATACTAAAACCTAAAAACTTCAAATATCTCGGGTAATAATCAAGATAGTGAAAAAATGCATATAACAACATTTAATTTGCAATAAGACTTGTTCTATTTTTCGATACGACTTATAATAACGGAGATATTTCTAATTTTCGAAATTCCCCCTCTTAAACCCTCCGGTTCGATTTCAGCCGTTCGTGAACTTGGTCTTTGTTTTTACATAAAACGTTTAAATATTGTTTGGTACGGATCAAACAAAAATTACGAACGCTACAAAATGAGACGTCTGAACCACCCCTCCCACTGGTCCGATTCCAGCCATTAACGAACTTGATCTTCCTTTTTACATAAAACGATTAAATTCCGAGTTTGGTAATGATCAAGCAAAAATTGCGACCGCTAGAGCGTTAACAGTCAAAGATATATATAATTTTGAACGGACCTCATTTTCGTCATCTCCTAGCTAGGATCGATGGACATTTGAAGAAATTTTTCGAAAATCTCATAATGAGTACGCTCATTTCTTTTAAGGGAAGTCTGCTAAAATTGGACGTTAATAAATAATAATATTCCACTTTATTGGATTTCCCCATCTAATATTGCAGGCCTGTTTCATATCCTTTTCAATTCAATTCATTTCACTCCATGATATTGTAACAGCAACTCACCCACGTCAACTTAACCTTGCCCAACAACTGTCCAGCCAAGGCGGGCTTCCGGCGACAGTGTTGCCCGACAGATGACAATTTAAAACTAAACTAATTAAAGTAATTATTAAGTGGGTACACTGCGAGTAACCTGAAAGGTACCTTTTAGTTAGGGTGTATTCGTAATGTTGCGAGTGCTCGTGTCTACTGCTAACGAACAGAATTAACAGAATTTTTATTAGATTTTTTATAGAAAGTGTTTTTATGTTAATTATTTATTTTATCAGTATTTTACAATATCGTGCATTATTTTAATTTTGGAGCGGTTGTTATTGTTTATTTTTTTACCTCGTGCACTAAAATATTTACATAAATAATAAACCTTTTCATTGCCAACCTGTTAACACTTACAGTTCTTCATATTACATCTGTTTTTTTTTTAGTTATGTGTTCATTGTTCTGCTCCTTATTTTCATACATTTCTTCTTCATAGCTTCTTTTTTCATGAACATATGCATTCTCCTAGCATTAGTTTCTTCTTTGATAATTCAGGAACTTTTCAGGAAAAGGAGAAAATAAAGAAAAGAGAAACAAACAATAAGTTAACCATTATCAAAATAAAAAGTCCAATAACGATCATGTACTTCAAAATCAAATTTACCAAATAGTTAGAGCACATAAATTTTATTATAGTCATTTTAATATTAGTTTTTGATATTTTTGCAAAAAAAAAAGAGTTTGATTAATATATAAATTTATTTATGACGAATTTCAACAGATGCCTCTACCTAGCCATATATTACAGCGTGAGAACAACCTGAATTGTTGATTTTCATTAAAAGAATGAATAAAGTAGAAAAATTCTTCTTTATATAATGCTTTGAAAGCCAAAATATAGGTAAAGCTAATTTGATAAAGTCAGAGGGGAATGGAGCTATTATTATGAAAAACTGTGTAACTAAATACCAAAATAAATTGTTAATTCGGAATAACAGTATGAATATTGTTAAATCTCACACCTTATTTACAGAGATAACACTGAACAGCCAGCTAAGAGCAGATTTAGATAAGTCCCATCCAGGAAAATGACCAATGAAATCCTTATCAGCCCCCTGATAGCCAGGGCAGTCCTCAGCTTGCCGAAATGTCACCGCATTTAATAATATGAAGGGTTTAGGCCCATAAAAGCAGTCATATACAACATTTACAGCGCTGACCCTCAGCAAGGCGTTGCGAATGGGACCCTCGCATAACCATAGCTTTTAAGTTGCTCTCGAAATAGAAATGCCCCAAAAATTATATTAAATCCTACCATGTGTTAGCAATAAGGTGATCCGTGGTTGCGAGTAGAAGTGTTGGAAACTATTTTCAAATTATTATAGTTGTGTATTAATGTCCAATTTGTGCAACGTTGGCTCATAGGGACGGGTTATCTACAAGTTGCCCTTTTCTAGCCATGGTGAGACTAAGGATTTCATTTAATGAGTTCCTCAATAAATAAATTCCTATTGCCCAGGTGGGAATCGGACTCGCCACTCTATGTTTACCACGAGACATTAAGACTAACGCCTTAACTCACATGGCTGACTCCCAAAACATTAAGTAGCGTAAATGGCATTACGTAATAATTGAATTTAACTAATTTCAAAGACAAACTGAAATTAACTATACGTAACTAGTCTATGGAAGAAGGTCAACACAAAATGAAACTTCAAATGATTTTTCAAATCATTTTTATTTCTTCTCTAGTTTCGCGTCCATATGACTTCATCAGGAGAAGTTCTACTACACAAAGAAATTAAACTAACGGCTACTTCTTTCTCTATGACTTTCCACTAGCCGCGCCAGTCGAAGAATGTCTTACAAATGACTTGATAATCATTTGAAGTCTTCATTTTTTGTTGACCTACCGGCATAGACAAACTAAGTTAAGTGAAATAGGTCATATTTTCACAAGGAAATTAACTATCACGTACTAAATGACTGGAAAGCAGACTGGTTGAAAATTGATAACAAACTCTCAGCAAGTCCATCGAAAATGTTAACATATAAAATCAAGTAGTGTTTAAGTCGGACATTCAATACTACCATATTTATAGCTCATAAACTAGATAAGATCGGCATACACGCACTCACTGCAACACAACACTGGCCATTAAACTGACAGACTGCAGACTAAGATAACATCTTTACTAACCGAACAACATGTACGAACTATTAACAGACGACAGCTAATGTTCTCTTAGACAACTTGAAGAAAGTGAACATTTACTAAAAAGTCCGTCAAGCAGGGGCTGCGTAAACTAAGCAGATTTCCCACGTGAAGTTATACAATAGAGAAATCTCCATACGAGAGCCGAACAGTTACGGCAAACGGCCGAACTAGGTTTTAGCTGGAAATTCAAAAATCCGTTATCGGCCCAAATTTAATAAAAATGCAAATATCTCGGTTAATATTCAAATAGGGAATAAATGTATATAACAATATTTATAGTAAATTTAATTTGCAATAAGATTGATTCTGTACAATTGTTCGATCCGACGCTTAGTAACGGAGATATTTAGAATTTTCGAAAATCCTCCCCTGTAAACCCCCCCCCCTCCCACTGGTCCGATTTCAGCCATTAATGAACTTGATTTTTCTTTTTACATAAAACAACTATCGATATACTATATCGAGTTTGGTAACGATCAAAGAAAAATTGCGACCGGTAGAGCGGTATCAGAAATATATATATATATATATATATATATATATATATATATATATATATATATATATATATATATATATATATATATATATATATATATATATATATATATATACACACACAGTTTTGAACGGACCTCATTTTCATCATCTACTAGGTAGGATCGATGGACATTTGAAGAAAGATTTCGAGAATTCTGTCATGAGTCCCTTAAGGGAAATCTGCTAAAAGAGAATATGAATATTATAAAAAATAGAAAAATCGAGATCAATAAGAAAACAGAAATAAAACACGTGAATTGTATATATTTTAATTTATTACAAACTGTAAAGAGATAGCCAATGAATTATAAATTCTCATTACCGATTTAGTTCTCACTTCATTTGGAATAATCGATATATTTTTATTTTGTGACGTATCGATATACTTGATGAGGCGTCATTTGGACGGGAAACTAGTTGAGAAATAAAAATGATTCGAATAATCATTTGAAGTTTTTTTTTTTTTTTTTTTTTTTGGCTTTCCGCCATAGACTACTTAAATAAATATTTATATTTGTGCCTTAGACTTCTTCTTCCATAGTATTCATTCATCACACAAGGATTTAACCACAAGATTTATGATATCCCCACTTTTAATTTAATATTTGCTTCATCAATTTCATAGACACTTTTCTTAATTTTAACCTTTTACATTTACGAATGTACAAAAATGACACTGTCTCTTTGCGGGCCTCATCAAATAAATATTGAAGCTAAATAATGACTTGATTGAATATATATGACTTCTGAGCACAGGTTATATCATATACAAGAGTTTAAAAAAGCCACTCACTATGAAATATTGGCACAATAGTCTCTCTCACTATCCATAATCACTTATGAGAAATTGTAAATCATCTGCAATCCCATTCGGCCATTATTTATATTTTTAAAAGCAGCAGACGTAGTACAAAAAATAAGTTAACTTGAGATTGGGAAAATCTGAGAGAATGGGCTCAGGAGATAAGGGGAAAAAAGGATCCCATGAAAAAAGCACATGAAGCATAGAGCTGACACATTTCATACTACATTAACCCCGGCCTCTTGTACTAGCGGCTACAGAAAATATACTGCAATGAGCAAGGTCTGCAAAACATGGAACCCATGAAGGAATAGAGAATATTATACAGGCAATATACCTATATTATATATCTAAAATAGTGTGTATATCTACCACTTGAAATAAGAATATCAATTCATTCTTTATTGGTGTGGCCCGCAGGTGAATCACAGGCTGCTCAAAGTTAGGTAAGTCTAGGAATACCGAAAGTATTAAGTTTTAGCAGATTTCCCTTAATGGAAATCAGCTATTGAGGTCGTACTCATGATGCGAGTTTCGAAAAATTTCTTCAAATGTCCATCGATCCTACCCAGGAGATGACGAAAATGAGGTCCGTTCAAAATTATATATATATTTGTCTGTTAACGCTCTAGCGGTCGCAATTCTTGTTTGATCTTTACCAAACTCGGAATTTAATCGTTTTATTTAAAAAGGAATATCAAGTTCGTTAATGGCTGACATCGGACCAGTGGGAAGGGGGGGGGGGGTTTAGAAGGGGGATTTTTGAAAATTCAAAATATCTCCGTTATTTTACTAAATTTACTATAACTATTGTTCCATACATTTATTCTGTATCTTGAATATTAACCGAGATATTTGCATTTGTATTCTGCGTGTGGTCACCAGTAGGCTATGTTTGAACTTTCCGGCGAGAGCTCTGGCGGCCGTTTCAATAATTATTCGTCCCTCATGAATAGGTTTAGAGGTTAGGTTAAATGTTTTTTGGGGCTAGAAACTACTGGGTTATTACACCCTAAATAATGTTTTAGGTTTAGAGGTTTCTTACTACTACAGTTGTTATTAGGCAGATTTCCCTATTGTAAAATTTCACGTGGGAAATCTGCTTAGTTTACGCAGGCCCTGCGTGACGGACGTTTATTTTTTTAAAAGACAAGAATTAAAAATAATTAATTAATGGCATGGAAAAACGGCATTTCTTTATATAGAGTGATTATTTCTAAGTATTAACATATATTTTGTGGGTATGCTTCTATCGTCTAAATGACGATAGATCGTAAGTTATGTTTGTTGTTCGTCTTGAGCATCATGTTTGATTTTCATTTAAGGTTGACTTTTCAAGTCGGTGGTTCTGCCCTAGTCTCTTTGTATTTACTGGTAAATAGTAGAAAACAGAGTGTTCAGTCGTCAGTTTGAATTTTAAACTTCCCGCGCTCGCAGTGTTCATAGACCCGCCACACACACATGCATATCGCCAAGGCCGTGGCTACAGCGGAAAACCACATGCAGTTCAAGAAGGCATCGGCCTACAACAAGGATAGAGTCAGTTGCTTTTAGACGCCCGCTACAGTCAGTTGCTCTCAGACGTTGGGGTCGTTCATACGGCCAGAGGGGCCGTAGCCCCTTTCCCTCCACTACAGATCACCGCTCCATAGATAACCGCTTCACAGATAACCGCTTCATAGACAACCGCAGTTGGAAGTCCCCGTGAGAGTCTATGATCCCCTCTACTAGAGTCTACAGGTTTTTCTGCTCCCGCCTTTCTCCTTCTCGGCCACGTGCCCATCCAGATTTATCACCGCAACAAGACTTCATCATCTCTAGGAAGTGCATGATTCCCGCTATTAACTACCTAATAATGCTAGCATTATGTTCGCAAGTATCGCATGAGTACTCATATATATTATAAGACCCACCGCTAATTTTGTATGTATAGTTATGGCCGCCATCTTAGTTCATAAAGTTTATTTACTGCTTACATTTCATGTTTTGGTATAGAGATATATTTAACTATTCAATTTCCCTAATTCTTAACATATTAGTTCATAAAGTTTGTTTAATGCTTACATTTCATGTTTTGTTATAGAGATATATTTAACTATTCAATATACCTAATTCTTAAGAGAACTCACATAGTTGTTTTGTTTTCTTTATTTATCTTTTTCCCTCATCTCTCCATGAGAAATAACAAATGTTTCAGTCTAAATTCTCTCCCACCTTTTCTTGCCTTAAACACAATATTTCCGCCATTACATTTTGGTGCCGACATTTTCTATTACATCTAAAGCTTACCGCACGCCCCTACATTTTGGTGCCGAAACCCGGGACTAAAAAGCTTCCCCGCCCCTACATTTTGGTGCCGAGTAACCCGGGAAGTGTTCATTAACCGGAAGTGTTTATCCGGAAAAGTAAAAGATTCCCCGCTTTAGAATAATAAAAGTTTACCGCTAAACAAGACTAATTGAATTAATAAAAGTTACCCGCAAAACCAACTATTTGAGTTCTCACTTAATTGTAAGTGTACATTTCATTTCTTTATTTCTCATCCTTGTATAATTGATGTTCTTTATTTCTTATATTTTTGTATAAAAGGTTTATCTTCAATATGGATCCTAAAACTAAACATTCAGACACCGCTTTCATCAAAGTTAATAAAGGAATACATAGAAAAGGAAGATACGCTTCCCAGTGATTTAACCGCCAAAATTGTAGATATCAAGAGCTCACATGCGTTACTTGTAGCCGCCATTGGCGAGACAGTTGTCTCATCCCCTCCACCCTGCTCTTCAAATGCCCGCGCAAATTTAAATGCTCACCACCTATCTCATGTTCCTGGCTCATCCCCTCCACCCTGCTCTTCAAATGCCCGCGCAAATTTGAATGCTCACCACCTACTTCATGTTCCTTTTCCGCATTTTAGCGGAATTTCAAACCTCGATACCAACTAGCAGCTCGCATGAACCACTCTTTTGAAAAAATATGATAACCGCGTCGCTTTGGCTTCATCAACTCTCAAGAAATGCTGGACTGTCAACCAATTTCACATGCTTCCTCTTCACAATTGAAAAGTTTTCTTAAAGTGTTTTCGGAACAAGCACAGCAGTTAGAAAATTTAAATGTTCCCGCTCTAGCTGACTTCATCACTTTCTTTATTGCATTCAGGGGCTTAGATGCCCATTCTCAAAAGGAATTCAGTTTTCTTTACCTTGAAGATTTTCCCGCTCTCTCCGACTTGGTGAACTATGTAAACAAAACATTGAGTGCCATAGCTAATGTATCTACACCTTAGAGAAATCTTAAAGAAGTACCCGCTCCTCGCAAGGATACATCCTCTCCCCGCTTCCGGCCTACCGCTTCGAACCCACCAAGCTCTCCACCGCCCCGCGGCAACCGATTTTTGAAGGCGTTCGCTACTATTACCAAATGTTTTTATTGCCGCCAAGTCCATAGCATTTATCAATGTCCAGAATTCTAGGGGTTGTCTGCTGCCTCGCACTACAGTGCTATTAAAAGTTGCAGTTATGCTATAACTGCTTGGGGAACCACGGAGTTCGACACAGCAAATCTTCAAGCCGCTGCCGGATATGCCACCGCTCTCATCACACCCTCATCCATGAGGGCGTTAATCTCAATGCTACCCGCTCTTCAGACAGTTCCACTTCCCCACCTTCAACGCCTAGTCTGGAACCTTCCCCGTCGTTCCCGCACCGCTATTCTAGGCAAAGGCATCTTTCCACCACACAGAAGAAGTCACCCTCTCCACCGGCAAGGCACTGCCCACCTCCCAGGCATGATCAAGAATCATCATCTAAGGCTTCCCGCAGCTCACGATCATCCCCTTCTTTCAACGATTCTCAGCAAACATCTGTCTATTATGCGGAGAGGAACTTGTATAAGCCCCATCGCACTAATGATCCTTAGCTTTCCTGCCATCATCACTCCCCGGACTTTTCTCCTCAATGACTCCCGCAATACGGACCTTCAGACCCCTCTCTGGCACAACTCTTGCCTCCTCTAAAGTTATTTCCCGCATCATCTAGTCTTACTGAGAGCTACCGATTAGACCTTCATGCTTTTCTGCTGCACCGCTAAAGGATTCTCCGCTCCATGAACGCTCACATGATGTTCCCGCTCCAACTGAAAAATGGTTTCCGTCCACATCTAAGCCCATTATACTCCGGTCTCTTCCTTCTGTCTCGTTGTCTGGTTCATCGAAGCATTGCCCGCTTTCTATTCTTCCCACAGCACAGATCTCTCTCAAATGTTCTTCCCGCTCCGCACATGTTTAGAGCCCTTGTTGATTCCTGCAGCCTGGCCAGTTTCGTCACTCAAGGCGCCGCTTCCCGCTTAGGCTCGGCCATCATTCCGTCCCAAGTGGATGTTCACGGATTGGGTGACCCTGTGGGAGTCAGCTGCCCTGGCTACATTGCTGTTTTCTTTCCAGTATCGCCAGATAAAATGATCACCGCACAGCTCTTCGTTATTGAGTCCATCTGCTCCGCTATGCCTGCTGAACCGCTTGACATTGGGCCTTGGAAATATCTGCATGACCTCTCCTTCGCTGATCCAAAGTATGACCGCCCGGCTCCCATTGACATGCTGTTTGAAGTCGATCTTGTTGCACATATCCTTGTAAGACCGCTATCATTCATCCCTCTAAAGGTGGCCCTCTTGCTTTCATGACCAATTTGGGTTGGTGTCTCCTGAAGCAGTGTTGTCTCCCATCTTATCCGCGCCGCATCAGTTGGGCCCCAGAAGTCCAGGATAACGAGGGCATGACCATCCGCAAGAAGAACAGTCGTCGTCGCCGCACGGAGAATAATCTTCAAAGGGAAAATCCGCCTTACAATCCGCCTTAGAAAACATGCCCGCTCAAGTTTCACTGCAACGCATACTTGACTCACCGCTTGAGAAATCCATCGAAGCTACCTCACAATCTTTTGTGAAAACGTTCTCCGCTGCATGAAATGTTAACTAAATAAAGATCTTCAGAGGTTTTGGGAATTAGATCCTGTCACTTCCGCCGCACCCAAACATTCAAAGGAGGAGCTTCTCAAAGAAGAAATGTTCACCCGCAAAGTTTCCCGCCAAGGTTCTCTCCCTTGAAAAGTTTACCACCTTACTGGTCAGCATTGAGGCCATCCTCAATAGTTGCCCCGCTGCCCCCCTCTCTGCTGACCTCCATGATTTGGATGTGCTGACGCCTGGACATTTTCTGATTCACCGCCCTCTCCACGTTCTTCATGCAAAGGAACGTCCTCTTCAAACTGTGTCCTCTTCTTACTCAATAATGCCGCTCATCGCGCCATGGGCGGGGGGATGTTCAGTCGTCAGTTTGAATTTTAAACTTCCCGCGCTCGCAGTGTTCATAGACCCGCCACACACACATGCATATCGCCAAGGCCGTGGCTACAGCGGAAAAACACATGCAGTTCAAGAAGGCATCGGCCAGCAACAAGGGTAGAGTCAGTTGCTTTTAGACGCTCGCTGGGGTCAGTTGCTCTCAGACGTTGGGGTCGTTCATACGGCCAGGGGGGCCGTAGCCCCTTTCCCTCCACTACAGATCACCGCTCCATAGATAACCGCTTCACAGATAACCGCTTCATAGACAACCGCAGTTGGAAGTCACCCGTGACAGTCTATGATCACCTCTACTAGAGTCAACAGGTTTTTGCTCCCGCCTTTCTCCTTCTCAGCCACGTGCCCATCCAGATTTATCACCGCAACAAGACGTCATCATCTCTAGGAAGTGCAGGATTCCCGCTATTAACTACCTAATAATGCTAGCATTATGTTCGCAAGTATCGCATGAGTACTCATATATATTATAAGATACACCGCTAATTTTGTATGTATAGTTATGGCCGCCATATTATTTCATAAAGTTTGTTTAATGCTTACATTTCATGTTTTGTTATAGAGATATATTTAACTATTCAATTTCCCTAATTCTTAACATATTAGTTCATAAAGTTTGTGTACTGCTTAAATTTCATTTCTTTATTTTCTTATTATACTTAACTATTCAATATACCTAATTCTTAAGAGAACTCACATAGTTGTTTTGTTTTCTTTATTTATCTTTTTCCCTCATCTCTCCATGAGAACTAACAAATGTTTCAGTCTAAATTCTCTCCCAACTTTTTCTTGCCTTTAACACAAGATTTCCGCCATTACATTTTGGTGCCGACATTTTCTATTACATCTAAAGCTTACCGCACGCCCCTACATTTTGGTGCCGAAACCCGGGACTAAAAAGCTTCCCCGCCCCTACACAGAGCTTATTGAATTATTTTAAAAGTTAATTATTTGAGAAAACTAGTAACGAGAGGCCGGAATAATAATTTCGACGAAACAGTGCGAATTTGAAAGTTAAAGCACACTTATATTTACAAAGTAGCTGAAAGGAGATTTGGGCAAAGTAAAAAAGCAACATTTAGATTGATGAAAATACCGAATTCCAATATATTAAGCTCATTCTTTCACAACTGAATTATTCTTCTATTCTTAATAATTTTCGGTCTCCCTCGGTTATATGACTTACCATCTATATATATATATAAAATTGTAACCTCTGTCTGTACATTGATTTTTTTCGCGAAATTTCACGATAACTTTTCGTTTCACATGTCATAGACACCATATCTGCATTTTGTTTCTTTCGTGTATGTTTGTTTGTTTGTTTGTTACCTTTTCACGCATAAACGGCTGAACCGAATTTTATGAAACTTGGTATGTATATTACTACTAACCCAACTTAGACTTTAGGCTATATTAATTTTCTCTGAGACGAACAGGAGTGGGGGTTATAAGGGAAGCATGAAATTAAAAATAGCGATATTTCGTTTTCTATTGGCTTTTCGGCAAATATGCACATAACAAAAGTTGTTTATTTTTGTATTTAGAGTAACTTTTGTTATATACACTTTTTTCGTATACCGAAGTTTAAATGCGTTATACGCTAAAAATTATAGCGGGAGTCAATAATATTATTTGCCAAAAAAGACTAAACCAAACTAAATAAAACTCGGTGTGTGTATTAGCAGTGAGGCCTTCATTATAATAAGCCATACCAACATTTCTATGGACGGGCAGGAGTGGGGGTTATAAGGGAAGCCTGAAATTAAAAATAGTGCTAGTTCGTTTCCTATTGGTTTTTCCGCAAATATAAACATAACAAAAGTTGTTTATTTTGTTATTTGGAGTAATTTTTGTTATATACACTTTTGTCGTATACCTAACTGAGTTATACGTTAAAACTTTAGCGGGCACTAACGGCTGAAACGAACTTAACAAAACTCGGTATGTCAATTAGCATTAATTCTTCCATGATTATCAGGTATATTAAAATTTTTAGGGTCGAACGGGAGGGGGGTTATAAGGGCGGCCTGAAATAAAAATTCCCCATATGTACATGTATAAGAGACGGGACCTTTCAAAATATCGAAGACTGTGTAGCCTTATCGAACAAATAATTTTATTATTAACAAATGCCAACAATGGGTATAAACCCTAAACACTGGGATGGGTAAATGTCAAAATAGTGTGCAATGTAAAGCCTGCTAAAAAATACCATTACCATTCAGCCTCAAATGAATTCCCGGGCGTAGCCGGGTATCTGAGCTAGTTACAATATAAAATTATTCAAACCTACATCCTTTTTGTCCTTTGACCACTCTGTCAAGCTTCACAGCTAGATTGATACATAAAAGCATATTATCTCTTCCAATAAAGCAGGTTTTCTTCCATTAAACATATACTTTTTTACCTCTAATAAGAATGTTCCACTTTTTATTGATAGAGAACAATATAATTTCTAAATGTACTTCAAATAAGATATTATTATTTTTTTCATTTGTTATATTTACTTACCCTTATCTTCTAGTCCAGGAATTTCACTGTAACGAAAAAAAAAGTAATCAGTTTCTTTTTTTAAATAAAATATATAATTAACTTATTTAATAGGTATAATTACCTGTAATAAAATCAAATTATAACATGAAGAAATAATACCAGAAAATAGAATAGAATTTAAAATTTTTATTGAATACATAGTGTTCCTCTTTTTAAGAGGACTGCATTTTAGTAAAAAAACAAAGCAAAAGGCTGAAAGAGGGCAATATGCTGAACTCCCTTAAATTCTTTGAGATATTGAAAACGATGTAATATACTCATTAATTCTGTTATAAAATGCATTAGTATCCCACAATGAAGCTTACAGCTGATGTGGAAATAGACTCCTCAGTGCCCTCATCTTCCTCGTTGCTTATCCCAGTTCCGGAACAAGGGCAACAGTTCTTTAGAGATGGCTAAACGTCCAGAGTAGCGTCTGGCAGTAGTTGAGAGTAGGTTCTCAATAAATCTGGTACTCTGGTGGTTCCTGAGTAGAGTAGGAGATGTGCATGCCGCACACTGTCACGAGCTGTGTTAAAAATAAAAAGTCCGTCACGCAGGGGCTGCGTAAACTAAGCAGATTTCCCACGTGAAGTTTTACAATAGAGAAATTTCACGAGAGCCGAACAGTTAAGAAAACGGCCGACCTAGCTTTTGGCGGGAAACTCACTCTCATCCGTTATCCACCCCGATTTCATAAAAATGCAAATATCTCGGTTAATATTTAAGATGGAGAATATCTGTATATAACAATATTTATAGTAAGTTTTATTTGCAGTAAGATTGACAATGTTTCGATCTGATGTATAGTAACGGAGATATTTCGAAATTCCTCCCCTCTAAACCCCCCTTCCCACTGGTCCGATTTCAGCCGTTAACGAACTTGATCTTTCTTTTTACATAAAACGACTAAATATCGAGTTTGGTAACGATCAAACAAAAATTGCGACCGCTAGAGCGGTAGCAGACAAATATATATATAGATATATAGATATATAGATAGATAGATAGATAGATAGATATATAGATAGATAGATAGATAGATAGATACAGTTTTGAACGGACCTCATTTTCGTCATCTACTAGGTAGGATCGATAGTCACTTGAAGAAAAATTTCAAACATTTCGTCATGAGTACAACCTCAATAGCTGAAGCCGTCACGCAGGGGCCGTAAACTAAGCAGATTTCCCACGTAAAGTTTATTGTAGAGAAATCTCCATAAGAGTGCCGATCAGCTACGGAAACGGCCAAACTAGCTTTCGGCAGGAACCATAGCTCGTCCGTTACACTTAATAAAAATGCAAATATCTCGGTTAATATTCAAGATAGAGAATAAATGTATATAACAATATTTATAGTAAATTTAATTTCCAATAAGATTGGTTCTATACAATTTTTCGATCCGACGTATAGTAACAGAGATATTTCGAATTTTCGAAATTCCCCCTCCCACTGGTCTGATTTCAGCCGTTAACGAACTTGATCTTTCTTTTTACATAAAACGATTAAATACCGAGTTTGGTGATGATTAAACAAAAATTACGAACGCTAGAGCGTTAACAGACATATATATATATATATATATATATATATATATATATATATATATATATATATATATAATATAATATAATTTTTTACGGACGTCATTTTTGTCATCTGGGTAGGATCGATGGACAGTTGAAGAAATTTTTCGAAAATCGCGTCATGAGTACGACCACAATAACTGATTCCCCTTAAGGGAAATCTGCTAAAAGTATAGCATTTCTTAAAAATCAAGTGATTCTGAGGAGGAATAAGTTCTTTTTTTTATTTCTAATCTACATATTTTTTTATATGTTCGTAAATATTCGTGGCATCCTCCTAGGGAGGGTGGAGTAGAAGGGATATCACGTCTGCCATAGTTTTGTACGACCTGATGGGGCAACTAAATCCTAACAGAAGACAAAACGCATGATCGCAAAAGGCGCTCTTCCAAGCAGAAAACGCCCACTAACACATAATGTAAGCAGTAAGTGCGCTATTATTAGACATACAGGAATTGTATAGAGAAGTTGACATTTGTTTTGCTCTGAATATCCATCCACACATAATATGTCAGTAGAAAGGAATAACAAAATTCAATCTGAAAGAGCATATACGGAAGAACAGTATATATTTCTAAGTAAACTCATTCAATATAACACACATTTCATATACACGAAATATATTTGTGAAAGGAAGAATGAATGAGCGTAGGTGATGAAATGATGTATGATTTATATATGATGGAAGATATATATTATATATGAAGAGGGAGTGAGAAAATAAGAAAGAGAGGGAGTGAGATTGAGAGAGAGAGGGGAAGACTTCCATTTGTTGTCGGTGGAGGGTCGAGGGATCCGGAGTTTTGGGGAACAATATTTCATTGGTGCGGGTTCTAGTCCCCCCCCCCCTTGATGAATGTGTGGTCACGTGGTCTGCTTGCCCAACCCCAATGCTCTTTGTCCCACCTTGCCCACCACAAGTCTCTTCCCATCCTTCAATCTCTGTCTCACTCCAAGTCATCATCGACAGCTGATAACTCAGAAAGTCCGTCACGCAGGGGCAGAGTTAACTAAGCAGATTTCCCACGTAAAGTTATACAATAGAAAAAATCTGCATAATGGTAACACCACACTGAATAAATTCAAACGGTAATGAGAAATCTTTCAGTTAATTTTAATAAGATCCTAACGGAAAGCGTCTGAATTGTACACAAATAGGTCTGGGAACTGCTGAGAGCTGAACAGATAGAATGACATATTCTTCACCGGAAAGAAAACAATATATATATATATATATATATATATATATATATATATATATATATACAGTGGAGCGTCGATTATCCGAACGTCAATTATCGGAACGTTCGATTAACGGAACCAGTTTTTATTTTTTTTTATTTTTTTTTAATGTGTAATTTTAATTAAACTGATCATTGAATTTACTTATTGGTATGTTATAGTTATTGTTACTTTGAATAAAATTAAAGTAAAATAAAAGTATTTTTCTCAGAACGTCTATAACGGAAGCCATCATTAATTATTTCTCAGAAACTGATTCGTTACATATTTGTATCTGGTTCAATGTGTGTTCAATGAAATTAGACGTTGAATACGCATTGGTTTACTTAGAACTGTATACACTACCTAATTTGTTCATTGCATTAGATTCTGTGAAACCCTTTCCGTTCATATAACTGGTTGTGGATAGCTTACTTTCAGTTTCAAACCGTTCTTTGTGAGGTGTACACTGTATTTGTATTGTACATGTAGCTCAATTAGACAACTTATGTATGTATGTATTTCATAACACTCGTTTCTTCACTATGCTCATACATACTATGTTTAAATAAATAAACAAACTTGTTTTTTTTTTACGAAGTTATTTTAGATCTCCCTTTTCCTTATTATTTATAAGAAAATAAATAAACACAAAATAAATAAAAATTTTGATTATCCGAACCACCTCTGACAACATTAGTTCGGATAATCGACGCTCTACTGTGTGTATATATATATATATATATATATATATATATATATATATATATATATATATATATATATAATTTTGAACGGACCTCAAGAAATTTTCCGAAAATCTCGTCAAGAGTACGACCTCAATAGCGGATTTCCCTTAAGGGAACTCTGCTAATATAAAAAGAGCAGCTTCTGAAAGAACATAATGATTGCAACTACAAGGGGTAGCCTTTAGATCATGGTGGTAATTATTCGAGGAATAGGCTAGACCCGCCATACATCTGAGAAGGGCCGACTGCATATTGTCGTATAGGCTTTCTCTTCTATTGTGGTTCATTTACTTCTCATGTAGATCTTATAACCAACTTCATTCTACACCCATCTTAGCTATTTCATAATTACAACTGTTGTTTCCTTAAATAACTGCACATATTAATAACATGAATGTTCTTTTTAATTCAAAATGTAAACACAGAAAACAATGTGGTGTAACTTAACAGTAGTATAACCTCAAGAAAAAACCATGTGGTAACAAAAGAAAAACACTAATCATATGTTCACAAGTTTAAATCAATAATCATATGTAACAACAACCAATCAAACCAATTTTCTAGGTCCCTCCTCAAAGTAGACCAAAATCACTTCTAAGGCCACAATACGTGGGCAAGATGAACTCAAGCAAAACAGGACTTTCATACTTTATTCCCATTAATATTTATCTCATACGGTTAATCTGTATTCTGAATCGAGATTCAATCATTTATACTTCCTTGTAGAAAGTAAGGAAAGTATTGTAATCACAAAATTTTTAGTTTTCAGATTTTAACACAATTATCCGTTTTGATCCGATTTGAAACTGCTCTACTTACAAATAGAAGTTTCATACTTGGGATTGTTGTAACGTTTGGTTATGCACCCCTTCTTTTGATCAAAATCGACTAATAGACAAGGGCAAAAATACTAATTATCCTCAAGTATTAGAGAAATAAAGACATTTCATACAGTCTTCTAAGTTTACCATAATCTGATCTTAACATTATTTTCTGTGAATATTTTGAATTATGTTCATCAAATGAAATAATTTTTAATAAATTGAAAAAAAAAATTATTTTAATTTCATAGAAGTCATATGGCGCCAACATCAGATTTATCTGAGCAATATTAGCACAACTCCCATAAAGGAAATCAGTTATACAGGTTTTACTCATGGCACGATTTTAGAAAACATTTTGAAAAAAATGATTTTTAAATACCTATATATATATATATATATATATATATAAATATATATATATATGTATGTATGTATGTATGTATTTGTTACCACTCGAGCAGTCGCAATTTTTGTTTAATCACACCCAAAATTGATATATAAGCGTTTTATGTAAAAAGAAAAATCAAGTTTGTTAACGGCTGAAATTGGACAGGGGAGGGGGGTTTAAAGGGAAGGAATTTCTAAAATTTGAGATATATTCGTTATTATACACCGGAACGAAAAAGTATAGAACCAATGTTATTGCAAATGTAATTGTCTATATACGAGTATATACACATTTTCTCTATCATGAATATTAACAGAGATATTTTTTAGTTTTCAGCCTTCAGTAAGTCCCCACTTCTGCTGATGTCATATTAACTATATGACCTTTTATATAACATGAACTTCTTTATTATCAGGTTATTTTTATTATTTATTAACGTCCACTTTTTGCAACTCAGGCTAATTGGGACATTATCAGGTTATATACCATATATCATTTCCATAGATCGAGATAAATGCAAATTCCTTTCGTCATGAGATCACCAATTAAGATTTTACCATACTCAATATTTAACTGTTTCAGTCAACACTAAAGATGAAATGTATTGTTGATGGAAGTCGTTATTATGAGTCGAATAGTAAAATTTTTATAGAACCATTCCTTCTACTCTTCTGTTTCTACATAGAAATATGATGTGATATGAGATCAAATGTGTGTTATACTTGCACGGGGGAAATCTGCTTAGTGTACGTAGCCCCTGCGTGAAGGACATTATTTTTATCTTACGTTTTGTAATCCTGGAGTACCTAATTTAAATTATTTCCCTCTCAGCCTAAGCATAGTTGTCAACAATGAAGAATCTGGGTTGTTTTTTTCTCAATATCTAGGACGGATACGATAAAGGGTAAGGCGACAGTGATTATATTATCGGCCTAAAAGAGAAGAAGCAATCTCTTGAGCCCCAACGAATTCAACGAAAGCAATCAATTGAAACTGATTAACTCCTGCATAATTAAGCCATGCATACAAATCCGTTCGTTAAGCACCAACTCATCAAAACCGGGTAAAACACGGCTAATTAGAGCAGGAGCAAACTGAAACGAATATAGGCACCTACCTCCTATTGTTAAATAATTGTTGGAGCTCAACAGGAACTCAAACAAACTTGGAACAACATATCAATTAAAGGAGTGATTAATTTTGAAGGGAAATAGAATTCTCATTGTATTAAATACCGCAATCCTCTTCAGCTGAAGAATATTGGAATATACATTATATTTGGAATAAATATTAGATTAAAAGTAGAAAATCGGGAGGATTTTATTTTTCTGCATATCTCATGAATATTTGCACTATATGTACATTTTTTTCAAAACTTGTAACAATTTTTATTAGCAGATTTCCCTCAAGGGAAATCAGCTACTGAGGTCGTACTCATGACGCGGGATTCGAAAAATTTCTTCAAATGTCCATCGATCCTACCCAGGAGATGACGAAAATGAGGTCCGTTCAAAATTTTATTTTTAAAATTTTTTAATATATATATATATATATATATATATATATATATATATATATATATATATATATATTTGTCTGTTAACGCTCTAGCGGGCTCTATTTTTGTGTGTGTGTGTGTGTATATATATATATATATATATATATATATATACATATATATATATAGATATATATATATAGATCTATCTATCTATATATTTGTCTGTTACCGCTCTAGCCGTCGCAATTTTTGTTTGATCGGTACCAAACTCGATATTGAGTTGTTTTATGTAAAAAGAAAGATCAAGTTCATTAACGGCTGAAATCGGACACGTGGGAGGGGGGGGGGGGTTTGATGGGAGGATTTTCGAAAATTCGAAATATCTCCGTTACTATACGTCGGATCGAAAAATTGTAAAGAATCAATCTTATTGCAAATTAAATGTATTATAAATATTGTTCTATACATTTATTCTCTATCTCGAGTATTAACCGAGATATTTGCATTTGTATTCTTTTTCGTTGGTCGGCAGGAGTCGGCTAAGTTCGGACTTTCCACCTAGAGCTCTGGTGGTCGTTTCCGTAACTATTCGCCCCTCGTGAATTGGTTTACAGGTTTCTTACTACTAAAGTTGTTATGAGGCAGATTTCTCTATTGTAAAACTTCACTTGGGAAATCTGCTTAGTTTACGCAGCCCCTGCGTGACGGACTTTTTTTGTTTATGGGTGTAATGTATTTGTTAGTGGAGTATTTGATGAATTGTAATAAATAAGAGCAAATAAAGTATTTATATAGGATTGATGGACATTTGTGGAATTTTATCAAAAATTGCATGATGACTAAGACCTCAATAGCTGATCCTCCTGAAGGAAAATTTGGCAGACTGACCACTGGACTTCCCGCCAAAGGGGAGTGGCACAGGCCGTTCACCTTCACGACCTGTTGAGCCTAAAAGATATTTTAATTTTCATGTGTGTTAAATAATCTTGACTCTCTTTGAAACAACACTTAATTAACATAAACAATGGCCAGCCAATTAATGAAAGCAAACAACGCGAAATGTTGACATACTGTTTTGTATAATTAGGACTAAATTAAGACATCCATAATACGTTCAACAGATTTCAGCGACTCAATAGAAAGACAAACAATGAGTTCTATATTGCAAAAGTAATTGTAGATGTAGATGAGGTTGTTTTTGGGGCGATCAACTGCATGGTTATTACGCCCTTCCATAGTTTATAATTTACAGTTTAGTTCGGTTCCTTGTTAATGTGTGTAGTATATGTGTAGTGAAGTATACGTAGTGTGTTCATATATTGATTGTACATAGTTTCTCACATTTTAGTAATTCTCCTTTCCATACTATTTATTTTATATTAATATGATATTCAATATTTTATTTTTCCAATTTTTATTCTCGTTTTTTTTTTTGTTTTTTTTTTAATTATTTACATATATAGCAAAAGTAATTGTTATTTTATTCATTTATGATGTTATTTATCGTTCAGAAAATTATTATTCGAGGTTTTGATGAAATTTTAAGTTGCAAATTAAAATTTCGTCGTCCCCTAAAATTCAAACTATTCAATTTATTTGATTTACATGTGTACACATAATTAAAAACATTGGATATTTAATACAATTATCTAATTATTATAAGTTTAACAAATGAATTGAAAAACTCCAATCAGCTGATAAAATTCGTCTGGAGTCTCGCCGGAGATGTTGGCTCAATAGCGACCAACTCTAGAGAACTGAAGATGAGAAGGTTCGCCCCAAAAGTACTTTGTCTGTAATAAAAAAAGTATTAAGTGTGGAGGTGTTTGACCTTTTTGATCCTTCCGTTGATATATTTATATATATATATATATATATATATATATATATATATATATATATATGTACACACTAAAAAAACACAATCAATAAATGGTAGATGACTACGAGAGTATTTATGGAAAAATTAGCATCAACAGACTATTACTTGACACAATTATTAACAGAACACGGGACAATAAACTCTTACTTACTGGCCTAACAGATTAACCAAATTGTTACTGTGACATTACTACCGAGTAGACTCTTACAGACACTTGCTCTATGAGTGCAGACTACTAACGGACCAAAGAAAAGAAGAATAAAACCGAATTAAAATGCTGGCAAGAGAATTGGCGTGTTGAGAAAAACCTTCTATTTTATAAACAGAATACACAATTTAAAAAAATATGCTGAAGAAATGTATTACTGCCTGAATTATTTAAGACTCCACAACTTTTAGTTTAATTATTGAAACTTTCATTTGTTTCCCTTTTCTTTCTTTTTTTTTTTGTTGTAAATAATTTTATTTGATAATTATTATCTTTTATTGGTTGTATTAAAAAAAAAAAAAAAGAAGTTATGCATCAAGCACATGTTGTGTACGAATGTATGTACGGGACTTCAAGAAGGAAAGAAAAGTCCTTCACGCAGGGGCTGCGTAAACTAAGCAGATTTCCCACGTGAAGTTATACAATATAGAAATCTCCATACGAGAGCCAAACAGTTATGGCAAAGGGCCGAACTAGCTTTTGGCGGAAACTCGTCAGTTATCCGTTATCGGCCCAAATTTAATAAAAATGCATATATCTCGGTTAATATTCAAGATAGAGAATAAACGTATAGAACAATATTTATAGTAAATTTAATGTACAATAAGATTGGTTCTATACAATTTTCTGATCCGACGTATGGTAACGGAGATATCACGAATTTTCAAAAATCCCCCTCTAAACCCCCCCTCCCACTGGTCAGATTTCAGAAAGTAACGAACTTGATCTGTCTTTTTGCATAAAACTTTTAAATTTCGAGTTTGGTAACGATCAAACAAAAATTGCGACCGCTAGAGCGTGAACAGACAAATATATATCTGTATATATATATATATATATATATATATATATATATATATATATATATATATATATATATATTAGTTACAATATATTATAAAATATATTGTAACTAATAAACAGCGTAATCCGCCTAACTAGGGAAGAACACCCAACTCACCTTTACTGTGACGAACCTCTCTACTGGCGAAGCTCAACTGACTTAGCGATTGGTTCATTTTTGTCGTGCGCAGAACGACAAATCAGAACGAATGTCCTCTTTCCCTCTATTATCCTGCGGTCCTGATGAATTTGATTGGATAGCCGATGAAGAAGATGCAGCCAATAGGAAGAGACCTCTCGACTCGACTCAAGTAGCCCTCGGCAACTCTTTTTATTCCAGTCTTGGCTCTCTGCTCTAAAAGCCCTATACAAGTGCTCTCCTCTAAGCCTCCAATGCCGCTTCGGAATTTTAAATAGTACTCTACCTCCTCTAAATCCTCTATTCTCATGTACAAAAATATTTTAAGAGCTAAATATTCAATACAAAAAAAAAACACTTAGGGAATTATAAATGGAGTATGGAGATTCACATCCTATTATTTCCACATTTGAATATTGGGGGTTTAATATTTCCAACAAAAAGGGCAATTGGCTATTGGAGGTTATACTGATGCCGCAATGTTTGATAAATGATTTCGAACGTTCGCCAATTCTATCTTCAATAAAATGGTGCGCATTAAAATTTATATGTAACATTTTTTTTTACTCCCCAATCGTTGCGAACACTTTAGCTCCTTATCAAGCAGTTCCTTTCCCACAAAAAAATTAAGTTTAAAAATTGTTACCATCATTGAATAAATCCAATACATACAATATATTTCATAATTATTTCTTTACCTAATTATTAAGGCCAATGTCCATAATTAGCATTGTGAAATTCTGACATATGAAAACAAAATATGACAATGCTAATTATGGATTTATAATAAATAACACATAATCATAGAGGTGGGTAAGGAAATTAGCGACATATCCTTTTATATATAAAAATGAATGTTTGTATGTCCTTTATAGAATCGTAAATGGCTGAATCAAATTTTATGAAACTTGGTATGCATATTATTACTAACCCAGCTCAGGTTATTGGCTATATTAACACTCTCTAAGACGAACAGGTGTGGGGGTTATAAGGGAGGCCTGAAATTAAAAATAACGATATTTCGTATCTTATTGGTTTTTCGGCAAATATGCACATAACAAAAGTCGTTTATTTTGTTAGTTAGAGTAACTTTTGTAATATACCCTTTTGTCGTATGCCGAAGTATAAATGAGTTATACGCTAAAAACTATAGTGGGATTCAACAATTTTATATGGCACAAAAGACTCAACCGAACTAAACGAAACTCGATATGTGATTTGGTATTAACACCTCCCTGATTATAAGCTATTTTAAAATTTCGAGGTATGAACAAGAGTGGGGGTTATAAGGAAGGAGCGATATTTCATTTCCTATTGATTTTTCTGCAATTATGTACATAACAAAAGTTGTTTATTTTGTTATTTAAAGTAATTTTTGTTATATGCTCTTTTGCCGTATAACGAAGTATAAATGAGGTATACACGAAAAACTATAGAAGGGGTCAACAATGTTATAGGACACGAAAGACTAAATTGAAATCAACTAAACTCCGTATTTTTGACTATAAGCTATATTAACATTTTTAGGAACCAATGGGAGAGGGGTTGTTAGGGAGGCATCCCTGACATATGCTGGAAAGTATATA
The DNA here is from genome assembly GCA_019009955.1 of Riptortus pedestris. NCBI lineage: Eukaryota > Metazoa > Arthropoda > Insecta > Hemiptera > Alydidae > Riptortus > Riptortus pedestris. The sequence continues at coordinate 26,016,737 of CM032230.1, read as the reverse complement.
GACACATTTCTACAGGTATTTCCTCTCTTCAAATGAAACAACATGATGTATGTTCCTAGTCCTAATAGTATTGGGAAAAAAATATATTTTATTATTTGTAAGTTTGCTTTATTCCGTTTTAATTTTTATTTATTTTTTTAAATTTCAGAACCCATTCCTTTCCCCGCAGACTTGTAGACAATGATAATTTTGTTGGCTACAAATTTTATGTCGCAACGTTTTTCATTAAAATGTGAGGTTTCAGAAATATAGATTTGTGCTTTTTACGGCTAAAGGATGCTTCAAATCGAAAACTTCACCGATATAAATTCGTTTTATAATTTGATTTAATACAAGAATCCATCATAAAAAGTAGAGCATTCCATTGAAAATGTCATAGTTATGGTCGCTGTAGAAGTACTGGAGAAGGTTACGAGGTTGAATGTGGGCTATAAGGAATCTTCGGGGGTCACGATTATGGCACACCAAGTCTCAGCCTTCTAATAAAATAATTGGAGATTTTAACGGGGGATGGCACGGGAACTTGGGACACCCTTTATATATGCATATATACATATATACAGGCGTGTGCTTGTGTGCGTTTGTCTGTTAACTAGAGGCTCTTATTTTGGTTGTTACCAAACTCAGTATCTAAACGTTTCATGCAAGACTACAGGCCAAGCAAATTACTGGCCGTAATCGGACCAGCTAGTGAGGGGCATTAGAGAAGTGGTATAATTTACAATTACGTATTACAATTTACAAATTTTGTAAATTGTAATACAATTTACATTTAATTATACGTTACAATTTACAAAGCCACATGTGATTAATTGTAGGATTGAACCAACCGTAATAACCAATTATATAGTTCATAATGTAATGTTCGACAATTTTTGTTCTACAGGTTTTGCAAAAATAAAGTATCATTACCAAGGGCGAGTATGTCAATCACTCCTTAAGGATAGATTTTGGAAATATTGCCAGAAATAAAGTGTTCCGGCGTTAAAATGATACATAATGGCCAAAATGATAATAACACAATCAAGTAAATGTTTCCTTGCTCAGTCCAAAATCATCCTGAGCCTTTTTTTTTATTTTCTTCAGAATCCCACTGAAGCCATTTCATTGAGAAAGTAATCGTTCGCTATTCAAAGAAATGAGACAAAGAAAAAGAAAAAAGAAGATTCGGAGTCTGGTGTGTAAAGAAGAATGTTGGGAAATAATAGAACCAGAGACAATAGCTTTAATTTCAGTAGGGTTAATACTAATTCGAGGGCTTTCATTGTGACCGAACAATTAGAGAACCAAGCTAGAGATGGCTCAATGGAAGGACGTCATTAAGTCCGTCTAGTTTTTCTGCTAAGCAGGATTTCCATTGACAATTGTCTTGGAATGAATCCAGTCCAAGTTGAGCAAATGAATGCAGTATATCTAATGACCTGAAACCTGTTTGTTACTACTAACAAGGACTCTTATGATCTTTACAGTCAACCCCATGGCCAATTAATAGCTTAGAAATTCAAAGCAGCGAGGGATCAACGTGACCCACAATATTTGTGTATAAGCCATACTCTGAATAGGCATATTTCTTAATCAGCCTTTGAAAATAAAATGAAAAACTTTAAGGAAAAAAGAAGCTTCCAAACTTTGTCCGGAAACCTTCGTCGATGAACGCTGATCGTAGATGTTATTATTTAAGTACAGCTTTAGTAATAAAACTTTAAAACTTTTCGCTGGTGGAGGTCCATCATCAACGGAAGGATCAAAAAGGTCAAACACCTCCACTCTTAATACTTCTTTATTACAGGCAAAGTACTTTCGGGGCAAACCGTCCCATCTTCAGTGCTCTGTGACAAAACATTTATACTTTCAAAAACATGTAATATATATATATATATATATATATTTATAAATGAATTAATAAATGTAAATGTCAAATACTAAAACATTTAAAAACAAACAAATATATAAAATGCAATGCTACACTTATGACTAAAACGTTACCAAATAAATATTAAAAGAAACAAATAACAGAATAACTAGGAGATGGAGAGGAACTGACCTAGAGTTGGTCCCTATTGAGCCGACATCTCCGGCGATAAGAATATTAATATTAGGGGGGAGGGTGGCGTGCTCAGGCATGTTCCGTCCTCTGCAGTAGCTGCCCTGGCCCGTGTAGGCTCCCAGTCTCGCCGGAGATGTCGGCTCAATAGGGGTCAGCTCTAGTTCAGTTCCTCTCCATCTCCTAGTTATTCTGTTATTTGTTTCTTTTAATATTTATTTGGTAACGTTTTAGTCATAAGTGTAGCATTGCATTTTATATATTTGTTTGTTTTTAAATGTTTTAGTATTTGACTACCTTTGTTGACTTTTACATTTATTAATTTATTCATATATATTACATGTTTTTGAAAGTATATATGTTGTGTCACAGAGCACTGAAGATGGGACAGTTCACCCCGAAAGTACTTAGTCTGTAATAAAAGAAGTATTAAGAGTGGAGGTGTTTGACCTTTTTGATCCTTCCGTTTAGTGTCACACTTCCTAATACGTTTCTGTACCCAACGATGGCTAGTAACTAAGCAAATTTAATCCAAATGGCTTAACAATAAATTGTTAATAAATTTTTTTAGAGAGTATTAAATTATGGGATTAAATAATTTTGTTAGTACCTTGGAAATGTGCAAATCGGATCCCTAAGACTACCCTAATTGAATAAATATAAAAATAAAATTCTTGGTGCTGGAAGGTAAAGAATACACAGAAACAGGCCTTAATACTTCAAAATGGTTTATTTTGGCCGAGCACTTTCGGAGCAGACGATCCTTCTTGAGCACCCTCTTAGAATAACATGCTATATCCACAGTACTCTCTGGAGACACAAGGATACCGTCTTCTGACTATCTGTGGAGACACAAGGATATTGTCATGTGGTTCTCTAGAGACGCAATGTCCTGTCAGAATACTGGCATGTGGCACTCTGGTGTCGCGAAGATACTGTCATATGACTCTTTTGAGTCACCAGGATACTGTCATGTGACTCTCTTGAGCTCCGGCGAAATAAATCATAGCAAAGGATTAAGCCTTTTTCGGCAGTCCTGAATCGTAAAATTATTAAAAGTAAAAACAGTTTCCTGACCACTGAAGAAACTAGAAGGACACATCAAAACCGATAATAATCGTAATAATAAAAATAATAATATTTAAATAGAGAAAAATAAATTAAATAAAGTTTTTGAAAAGCAGTCACTGCCAGTGTATTACTTGACTTTGTTATAGAAGTCCATATAGTTTTATGGAAATGAACGTAACAGAAATAAGAGCCTTCCAAATCCATCCAAGCTACTCGGAATTTAACTACTTTACTTACAACTCCGCAATTCAAAGTTCGTTCATTATCCAGTTGAACTCGGTTCGAGATTTTATGAACGTGCAGATAAGTGTAAGTGGGACTGTCGAGGTGTTCAAATGACAGGTATTAGTGTTCTTCATTAACTTCATTAACATTTTTTCAAAATGTTTCAGGCATGTCCATGGCGAAGGGTTGACTGTCACTACTGAAGTACCTTCTAATATTGAAGACTTAATTTCTATCAGGTGAAAAATTCAACAATTTAACCCTTACAACTATTCTGAGTTTGTATTCTGGCAGGTTGAAGTGACTTCTAATCTAGGTAGGATGAAAGAATTGACCAATAAGTTATAGGGGAAGCGTAGCCAATTCTTTCAGCCTACCTACCCTACAACTATCTTTTAACTTCAGACAACGCAGTCTCCCTGTGGATTTTGAGGAGTAAAATGAATAAATTTGGCTCAGAAACCATGATGAACCAAAGCATTTTTGCATTTACTAATCAACTGCTAAACATTGTTTAATGTGCAGCGGTGAAACGGTTAGAAGCCTAACACTACATGCTGGATAATCTGTACAGCTATATAAAACGGAATAAGTCAGTCCCGGTTTCGAACATGGCGCCTCTAATGTAACAATCTTCTAAAATTTAACTTGTCGACCGTACACCTTCATGAAGCTTTGTCGTGCCTTTTAATAGTTGTCTGCAAGAGATGCTAAATGATGAAGTAGTTAATATTTTATGGTGATGATATCACTATATATTCGTTTTGATACATTAAATACCAGGAGGTATTAATCATAAAATAAACACTCTGTTGCTTGCCTTATCTCGGCAGTAGCCGACATACTTCTATGTGTAGATAACGCCATGGCGACTCAAATAACTGCAAACTACTGGAAAAACGAAGAAAGCAGTAGGAACTGCCCAACAAAAATCCATTATTTCCCATACAGTCATTATATACTCGTATTCTATACCCTTAATAAACAACTATTCATATTAACAGCACAATAGATATTACCATGTTAGGACATCAATATCATTGAAGGAAGAAAAAATGATTTAAATTATACGGGAATGGGTTATTCTCCAATAAAATGGGAGTCACGTTTTAGAAATAGGGATTCGATGGCTCGATCAAATCAATTTCTTTCGCGTTTAATGTTTTCTACACGAGAAAAAAGCCAGGGATGAATGGACTGATAGATCACTAAACCAGACCAAAAAAATACGCCATCATTATTCAACTAATACAGAAACCAATTAGTCGTTTGGCTCCAAACACTTGCGACTGATTAAAAGCATTAAATGGAATTAATTGATTAAATATGCAAATGAATATATTCTGGATGCAAATTAAAAAGTAGAAAAACTTCCGAATAGCATATAATTAATGCAATGGGAGAAAGTTAAATAACCAAAACCCAGTAATGAATGCTGACCTCTTCGGGGTTAAATAAAAGTAACTCGAATAACCGTTGGTTTACATGCTATCAAATGTATTCATACAATTAAATAAAATTTCAATTAATTTTTAATCACGATTTTTCTTTTAAAATAAAGAGATGTAGGACACTAGAAACAGAAGTTTGCACAGAAGATTTACTTTGCGTGTATAATTACACGATAACGCTTATTTTAAAATAAACATGTATTTAAGGACATTTTATTATTAATATACTAAAAAATCTATAATCACAGACCAAGCATTTAATAAAACGGTCGTTAAGTTTCCTCAAGATCAAGTACAATTTTAATACAGATATTATGTATAATGCGTTCCAGTATTTAACAAAAATATGTGGAAACACGTTTTCATTTCTTTGTTTTGCTATTAGGCAGTCCCTGGTCTAAGAGCTATTTAGTAACGAATGTGTGAATACTTGGAGCAGTAACATGTATGAACATGCAATACTCGGAGGTACGATTTTAAAGAAAGAGAGATACTCCCATTTTTCTTTGCCAAATAGTAAAAAGTCCGTCACGCTGCGAAAACCAAGATTTCCAACGTGAAGTTCTTCAATAGATCTACATACAGCTAATACTTAACAACACCGTGAATGTTAAGTAAAACAGTAATGGGAAGTATATACTCGTAGACTTCCACGGTCCTGGTCATTAATACTGTTAAGGTCTTCGGGAATTCTACCGTGTCTGTATTTTTGTTGCCAACGTTTCGCTAGACATGGTTCTAGCTTCCTCAGGGCTATCTCTGAGACTGAAGAGTTGTGTGTTCACGTCAGGTATATATGTGTTGTCTTATCCGGTTTTCTTGGGCGGAGTCTTCCCTTCCAGGTGCCTACGGATACTTCTTCCGGTGGCCGTTCACCGGCTATGCCGTCGTTTTTGTTTCTTCCCTGTGGTCTCGGTGGAATGACGGACTTCCAGAATTTGCTGAGTCTGTATCCATCCTCTCTGTTGATGTTATATGGGCATTTCGCTATTTCTATGGTTTCTCGAACAAGTCTTTCTTGGTATCGGTCCACCTTGGCCAGCACCTTAACTTCATCGAATTTGATGTTGTGGTTAGTTTCCCAGAAGTGTTCTGCTACTGCTGATTCTTCTGTCCGAAACTTTTTCAAACTCTTGATATGCTCGGCGACCCTCGTGTTTATCAATCTGCCGGTCTGGCCAATATATTCTAAGCCGCAAGAACAGGGTATGCTGTATATTCCTGGGATTTTTGTCTGGAGTTGATCTTTGCAGCTGGGTAACATGTGTGTTATTTTCCAGTCAGTGTCAAATGCTGTTTCTATTCCCTGCTTCTTGAGTATCCTTGAGATCTTCTCTGTTGTAACAAAAGTATTTCGGCTGTTTTCATTACGACCTCAATCTGCTAAAAGTGAAGTAGCTGAATGACTTTAAAGTCACGAAGCAATGTGGAAATTTATATAAATAAAATTGGATTTAGTTTGAAACTCCTTAATCAGATTCGTTAGATGAAAAGTGAATAAGCTGGTCCGAAATGATGGAACGATAATGCGACGAAGGCAGATAAGAGAATGACTGGACTTTATTTCCAATTTATTTTTCTTTCACTTTGACAGGAAATAAATTAGTAGAATGGAAGCACTTCCTTAAAAGCTCTTAGTAGAATTAAAAGGAGATAATCCTCAACTTGATTACCTGTGAATAATAAAGCCGTGAATATAATAGCTATTTTCGTAGAACAGCTTCAATGAATTATTAAATATTAATGGAGAGCTATAGAGAATATTAATTAATTTGAATGGGGTAACTCTATTAAGGGAATGTATCATTTTCATTTACCCATAAATTAAATTATTTAATTTGAAAATATGAAAATACAAGATGATTAATATTTTTCTTTACTGTTTCTGTGTTTACTGTACTTTACTGTTATTCCAATGTTTTTTTGGCTATCTACCAGCACCCGATTCTTTGATTTTTGTCATTCTTTCTCTATCTCCTTCCCTCCTATAAAAAAAATCATTTTCAAGCTTGGAACGTAAAACTATAATTGACGACGTCACACATTAAATTACTTGAATACATTTCATGTAATAAGTATTCGTTGAAAGACATATTTGATAATAAAACTAGAAATGAAATGTTTCATGAATTTTCCCTTTATCGTAAGCTTTCCCACATGCTGATAAGAAATAATAGTGTCTCACCCCACCTTAAAACGTAATGCAAGAAAGTCCGAATAACTGGCTTAATATGTGAGTTAACAAAAAGGCATAGAACAACAATTTTAGACCATCAATAGTTCATCAAGGTTGGTTCTGTATCATTTTACGATGCGACTCGTATTAAAGGAGAGATCCTGAATTTCCGAATTCTCACACCTTACGCCCCACGGACATAGTGCAGGTCCGATTTCAGCCAATAATAAATATTCAGTTTTGACTGAAACATAAATGTCATCAACTACGAAATTGAATGTATCTCGCATAAAAACAATATTTAGTATTAAAGCTTAGAATAAAGTAGTTCACGGTGTAACACCTAAAAGCACACCCATATTAGAGAAAATTGTATATAACAACATTTATAGGTAAGATAAGGTAAGAACAACATTAGCAATAAGATTGGTTCTATACAGTTTTTCAATCAAACTTATAGTAACAGAGATATTTCAAATTTGCGAAACTCAGTTTCCCACCTACTCCGATGTTAACGTACTGCATGGAACTCATGTATATCGTGTTTGATAGTGATTAAACAAAAATTGGGGCCTTAAAGAAAAAAACAATTAAATAGTGAATGCATTTTAAAACTATAGCATCGATTTATTTTATTTAAAAAAATAATAATAGGAAAACATGAACTATATTTGTTTATACTTTTGCTAAAACTGCAAATATCTCGTTTGGAGATTCACACACCGAGAAGAAAGGAATAAAACTGCATTTAACAAAACTGTTTCTACACAATTTTTCAATCAGACTTAAAGATAAAGATATGTTACCTCTTCACATTTACATTTTTCCGCATAGTCCTCCCTCTCTCCCCCCACGATCCGACTTCAGCCATTATCTAACTTAAATAGTTTTACACGAAACCGTTAAATGTCGAGTTTAGTAACGATCAAACAAAACTGGCAACTGATAGAGCGATGACACCGTTCAGCGTCAATTTAAACTCACACGCACCATTTTCGCTATTGTCTATGAAGGGTCAACAGATATTAACTTTTTTTTCATAACTCGCTACACAATTACAACGTTAATAGACTTTTCTTTTTAAGCGAAATCTGCTATAGTTGATGAACAAAACAAGTGTACAAGGAGTATCATTACTAAATCCAGTTGAGCTATGGTTGACAGCGACATGGATAATCGAATCGTGCCCTTAATAACCCGTACTTGTGGTTATTAGTGATGTCTGGTAAAAGCACGAAGCAATTATTGCCCTGACGTCACGGCCTGCTCGGGTCTTCCTTTGCTCTGATATAAGGCTTAGTGCCCAGATTGGGGGTGGTTTAATTAATATTGGCTCAAACAGGGTCGAAGAGTTAGCCTTTTCTTCATCCCAACTCAACGGTTCTCTCATGAAAACAAGCTAATAATGTCTCGAATTTCTAATGACATTTCTAAGGAGTTGGTATTAATACCATGGACCAGAAACCAAGGTACTTTGGAGCAGAAAACAAACATTCTAATAACTTGTTAATATTAACAATAATTTATTTCATTTTATATCTCTTTTCAGGAAAGTCATTGCCTTCTTTAAATCCTTTTATTATTTATACTCACTTGGAATCATAAATAACCACATTTATGGATGATAATTATTTTTATTTTAGATTATTATTTTGATTATATACATATAAATTGCACTTCTTTGTTTATATTTATATTATGGCTTCTCATTTTAGCAGATTTCCCTTAAAGGAAATCAGCTATTGAGGTTGTACTCATTACGCGATTTTCGAAATTTTTCTTCAAATGTCCATCAATCCTACCCAGGAGACGACGAAAATGAGGTCCGTTAAAAACTGTATATATATATATATATATATATATATATATATATATAGATATATATATATATATATACTAGCTCAGATGCCCGGCTTCGCCCGGGAATTCATTTGAGGCTGGATGGTGATGGTATTTTTTTGGCAAGGCTTTACTTAGCACAATATTTTGACTTTTACCCGTCCCAGCGTTTAGGGCTAACGCCCGTCGTTTCTGTGGATTTGTTAATAATAAAATTTGTAAATTCAGGCCTCCCTTATAACCCCCACTCCTGCCCGTTCCTAGAAATGTTAGTATGGCTTATTATAAGGATGGCGTTAGTGATAATACACAGTCTTTTGTGCCAAATAAAATTGTTGACTCCCGCTATAATTTTTAGCGTATAACGCATTTATACTTCGGTATACGACGATATTGTAAATAACAAAAGTTTCTCTAAATAACAAAATAAACAACTTTTTTTATGTACATAATTGCCGAAACCCCAATAGGAAACGAAATATCACTATTTTGAATTTCAGACCTCCCTTATAACCCCCACTCCTGCCCGTCCCTAGAAATGTTAGTATGGCTTATTATAAGGGAATCGTTAGTATTAATTCACATAGCGAGTTTGGTTTAGTTCGGTTGAGTCTTTTGTGCCAAATAAAATTGTGGACTCCCGCTATAGATTTTAGCGTATAACTCATTTATACTTCAGTATACGGCAAAAGTGTATTTAGCAAAAGTTACTCTAAATAACAAAATAAACAACTTTTGTTATGTGCATATTTGCTGAAAAAGCAATAGGAAACTAAATATCGCTATTTTTAATTTCTGGCCTCGCTTATAACCCCCACTCCTGCCCGTCCCTAGAAGTGTTAGTATGGCTTATTATAAGGACATCGTTAGTATTAATTCACATAGCGAGTTTGGTTTAGTTCGGTTGAGTCTTTTGTGCCAAATAAAATTGTGGACTCCCGCTATAGTTTTTAGCGTATAACTCATTTATACTTCCGTGTACGGCAAAAGTACATATAACAAAAGTTACTCTAAATTACAAAATAAATAACTTTTGTTATGTGCATATTTGCTGAAAAATCAATAGGAAACGAAATATCGCTATTTTTAATTTCAGGCCTCCCTTATAACCCCCACTCCTGTTCGTCTTAAAGAATATTAATATAGCCTAAAGTCTAAGTTGGGCTAGTAGTAATATACATACCAAGTTTCATAAAATTCGGTTCAGCCGTTTATGCGTGAAAAGGTAACAAACAAACAAACAAATAAACAAACAAACAGACACGAAAGAAACAAAATGTAGTTATGGTGTCTATGACATGTGAAACGAAAAGTTATCGTGAAATTTCGCGAAAAAAATCAATGTACAGACAGAGGTTACAATTTTATATATATATATATATATATATATATATATATATATATATATATATATATATATTTGTCTGTTACCGCTCTAGCGGTCGCAATTTTTGTCTTATCGTTACCAAACTTGATATATAATCGTTTTATACAAAAAAAAAAAAAGATCAAGTTCGTTAACGGCTGAAATCGGACCAGGGGGAGGGGGGGGGTTCAGAGGGGGAGAATTTCTAAAATTCTTAATATCTCCGTTAATATGCGTCGGATGGGAAAATCGTATAGAACCTACCTTATTGCAAATGTAATGTTCTATAAATGTAATTATGTACATTTCTTCACTATCTTGATTATTAACTGAGATATTTGCATTTTTTTAGTTTTCGGTCTTCAGTAAACCCCCACTCCTACTCATCTCATATTAACAATGTTCTATTATGTTATGAAGCACTTTATTTGAAGCTTAAATACCAAATATTGTTCTCATTGAACTTTTAAGTTTTGAAATAAATGCAAATACGTGGCGCACGCAGGAAATCTGCTTAGTTAACGCAGCCCCTGCGTGACGGACTTTTTATTATCTAAACTCATACCATTATCAACCTAAAAAACCGTTACAATTACTTCTTAAAAATAAATATCGGTTGATTATTTAGCTTTGCTTTCATCAACCCAATGTGTTTAGGCAGCTCAAATGTTTATTACTGAATACAATTTATTCTTATTTTGGAGAATTCGCTAAGAACTGTCGCAATTGTTGCGAGATAGTTACCAAACCCGATATTTAATCCTTTATGTAAAAAGAAAGATCAAGTTCGTCAGAGGCTGAAATCGGACCAGTGGAGGTTTTAAGGGAGGATTTTCGAAAATTCCAAATATCTCCGTTACTATACATAGAATCAAAAACTTGTATAGAGCCAATCTTATTACAAATTAATTGTTCTATAAATATTGTTATATACATTTATCCTCTATCTTGAATATTAACAGAGATATTCGTATTTTTTCAGTTTCAACCTTCAGCAAACCCCCACTTATACTAATGTCATATGAACAATACTCCTGTATATAATTAACCATTTTATTCGAAGCTTAAATGCCAAATATTGTTTTCAATAAACATTTATTATCAGAGATACATGCGATAATGTTCTGTTGATTCATCCCCTCTTAAGTTCTTTGACTTGTAAATAGTTTTCAATAAAATTAATTTGTTATTTTCAGATATATTTCAGTAATTGTTTTTATTTCTACCTATTTGTTTATAATTCAGACGCTATAAGTTGAGAGGTTATTAATATTGATTGAATGATTTCTCATTACCGTTTGTATTTATACACTTAATATTCACGGTGGTGTTAAGTGTTACTAGTATGTAGATTTATCTATTGTAAAACTTCAGGAGGGAAATCTGCCTAGTTTACGCAGCCCCTGCGTGACGGACTTTTTATATTATTACATTCCCATATATTTCGATGAGTAAAACTTTGGAATATGAAATTTGATATCCGACATTTGGTCACCGATATAGACTCACATCAGCCTTAAGGACCGAATGATAACCCATATCATCTCAAGAATGTTATAAAAAGCCAGGTTACGTTTCTAATTACACCCTCAGGTACATGTTTAGATAAACAAGCCTATGACGAAGAGAGGTTTGGTAAGGTATCATTAATAAAACCAAACCTATGACAACAAGGGAGGGGATATCCAAAACAGTGGTTAGCTGAGCCAGGCCTTCATCAGGTGACACGCTAGCTATTACTTGCTCCTCGGGCAGAGTTCTACCTGGATGACAGGCTTGGTTTAATTAGTAATGTCATCGAATTGGGGCTCGTTAGCAAGGTTCCACTCATCAGCTACCTTCATCATTACAAAGCCCTGTCTCTTTCTGGTCGATCCAGCAACAACTCTGATCTACCTAATAGCCCGTAACGCAAGGGCTGCGTGAACTAAGCAGACTTCAACAGCACTGGGTAGACGGTGGCATCATCCCATATTCCTTGCTCCGACTATGTAAATAAGACTCGATATTAAAGGCTATATTCAGAAGGGAAATGTGATTGTGGTAGTATAGAAGATCCAGACTTTTAATTAATTTATATGTATATATATATTTATATATTTATATATGTGTATATATATATATATATATATATATATATATATATATATAAATACTCTGGGGGAGAAATATAAATAATAAATGATTAATAAACAAAAGCAACGTAAAATTTAGAAAAACAATTACAAGAAAAGAAATCATCTCTGGTATCGTAAATGAAAAAAAAATGTATTTATTATTTTATTTTATTTTAAATATATAGTTTTGAATGGACGTCATTTTCATCATCTCCTGGGTAGGGTCGATGGATATATAAGGAAAATTTTCAAAAATCGCGTTATGAGTAAGACCTCAGTAGCTGATTTCCTTGAAGTGAGATCTACTAAGGCTGAGAAAGAGTTCAGAGGAAGGAAATTAGGAAAGAGGGCAGATTCAACTACAAATTTGGAATCTCACCACTCTCCTACAATAACCAATTTCAGCTCATATCGTCTGGAAAACGAATTCCAACCTAGGAGAACAGGTCGAGCCAAACTGAATAGGAGGTACAGGAAGCACGATGAACAACTAAGTTCATTGAGCCTTCTTCACTAGGGTTCTATATATGAATATAGTTACAACTTAGGGATCGAAGGTGGATTCCCACGGAATGAGAGACGGCCTTTGTGAACAACCAAAACAAGTATCGGGGTGCATGAACACACTCAGGTAGCAGCGATTTGCAACCCTTTATCAGCATCCCTTTATCTGCATCTTTACAATTCAGAAGCCGTTTCAGTTGGGAATTTATTTTAATTAACTGAAAGATTTCTCATTACCGTTACTATTCAATCACGGTAGTGTTGTGGTACCAGTAAACTTCACTTGGGAAATCTGCTTAGTTTACGCAGCCCCTGCGTGACGGACTTTTACTTGGCGAACTGAAGTTCGGTAACATCTTCATTCATTTTAATATTCTCATCATATTTCACTTCCTTTTAGATCTATCATAAAATAATTGTGTGTGTATGTGTGTGTGTGTGTGTGTGTGTGTGTGTGTGTGTGTGTGTGTGTGTGTGTGTGTGTGTGTGTGTGTGTGTGTGTGTGTGTGTGTGTGTGTGTGTGTTTGGGTGGGGGTGTGCGTGTGAAAATTTGAGTCAACTTCATTTTCAAGTTTCAAAAAACTGCCTAATAGATGAATGCTAAATTATTTTTTTCCTGAGTAGTGAATTCCCGTAAAAATAGATCAAAGTCACAAAGAGATAACACGGGCCTTCTATAGTTCTCACTCTTTGAATACCGGACTCATCAGTGCGAATACACGGAGAGGCAGTCCACCGGCGAAAATTGAGACCTTTAAAAAGAAATTCTTCGTTTTTGTAGCTGATACAATGCCCGAAAATGGCTGCAATCAACTCGAAACATTCATTTAGGGAGGCCTAACTAATCAAAAGCTTTATAAACAAGCAATGCTTTATGAACAAATTGTTAACTCAGAATTATTTTTCACCAAAGAACTTACTACGAGGGCGTATTGAAATGTAAGGTCTCATTTTTTTTTTTATAGAAAATTAAATTTATTTACAACTTTGGGTACATCGCTGGAAGGGTTGAATATTTACCTATTTTTCTACATATTCGCCTTGACGATCAATTTTTTTTTTGCATTCTGTTTACCAGCTTTTTAATGCCGGTGCCGTACCACTCTCACGCCACGTCACGAAGCCAACTGACGACTGCTTTTCAACACGGAGAAGTCAGCGGGAAAGGTTATGGCCACCGTTTTCTGGGACCGGAACGGGGTGGTTCTGTTGGTTGATTTCATGCCAAAAGGAACAACAATCAACTCAGAAAGCTACTGCGAGACTCTCAAGAAACTTCGGCGAGCCATTCAAAAGAAAAGAAGGGGTAGGCTCACCAAAGGAGTGTGTTTGCTTCATGACAATGCGCGTCCACATGTGTCACATCAAACGACCACCCTCCTCAATGGATTCGGCTGGGATATCATCGACCACCCTCCTTACAGCCCGGACCTTGCCCCCAGCGACTACCACTTGTTTCCCGCTCGGGAGCGTGGTACGGCACCGGCATTAAAAAGCTGGTAAACAGAATACAAAAAGTTATTGATCGTCAAGGCGAATGTGTAGAAAAATAGGTAAATATTCAACCCTTCCAACGATGTAACCAAAGTTGTAAATAAATTAAATTTTCTATGAAAAACAAAATAGGAGACCTTACTTTTCAATACGCCCTAGTAGCAGTCAAATGACATAGCTCGTTTAGTATAAATGGAATTAAATTTATACGTTTATTTATTAAGCATTAATTTAAATTAATTACTGAAGAATGTCATTCAGAATCAAAATACATAAATGACGGATAAGTACTTGCTGTACAAGCCATACCGAAAGCATCTGGGGCAACATAACCGAAGCACATTTTCCACGTGCTGCTATGACACAATTGATCTCGGAGTTGTTAGCCAACAGCATTAATCCAGAAGCAACGAAGATCAATGTTAAATCAATCAATGTAGCAAACAAATCATTTCAGTGCAGCACGCTCTGTTATGGCTTAGTCTACACACACGGTGACCTCGGCAGCTCGCTTCCATTTTTTGAAATAAAAATGGAAAATACGCCGGAATTGCACATTGTTTTCTGACATGTTCACTATGCTGTTGCACAAACAAAACTAATTCTCATGAGACCATAAACAGTATAAGTATTTTCGATAAGCTTCTTTAAGTTCAGATAAGTTAAGAACCAGAGATATTTGAAAACCAATCGCATTACTGACAAAAACCGACACCCAAACACACACACACACACACACACACACACACACACACACACACACACATATATATATATATATATATAGCGGGCTTTATTTTGTTAATTTTTTTATTTTAGGTTAAAACTATAATTTTCCAAAATAGCGTCAGTCCAACCTCAATAGATGATTTTTCTTAACGGAAATCCACTAAAAGTTTCCAGAAGTAGTGATCTCCATAGCGTTTGGTAATTATGTCTATATTCAACAAATTAATAGTAAAAATAAAATATTTAATGATTCCACTACGTTATATATATATATATATATATATATATATATATATAAACACACACACACACACAGATATATATATATATATATATATATACACACACACATTATTTTTAATATTTCACATTAGCTCTCCCACCAATTTATATTTCTGGAATATGCTAGATGGTAGAGGAACCAATTGATAAGGATCAATAAGAAGGCCAAGTCCTCTACTGGTTTTTAATATTATGCAGAGTGCACTTTCGGAGTCAACGCTCCATCCTCAGTGCCTGATTAAAGCTGCCCGGCAGTCGTGGTCCAGGCAACGCAGCTTTAATCAGCAGGCACTGAGGATGGAGCGTTGACTCCGAAAGTGCACTCTTCATAATATTAAAAACCAGTAAAGGACTTTGCCTTCTTATTGATCCTTATCAATTTATATTTCGTAATCTAAACTAGATGTTCAACCATTTCATATAAAATTTGAAAACGTAAAGTTCATTAGTAGTTTAAGTGGAACCTGAACGTTTGATGTTTGAAAGTAAATTTCTACAATTCAGATTAGTATGAAAATCTAAACATCTCTAGTATTATTTGACACCTCAAAAAATGTTACTTAACTATTTTTTTTAAGGTAATTCCTTTAATTGATGTACCTAAAACTTACTTAAGCTGGAATTTTAATGGAGATATTTATACTTTTAAGGTGACAGTCACCTGCAAGCCCTCCACTGCTATACAAAATATTTTTTATTAGGAAATTATGCCATTAAATGACATAAAATTAAAGTATTCTTTCTACATGTTCTTAGCGAGGTGAAAATAGAGAATAGAATTTCCTTTCAGTTCCTGGGATATCTGTACTGCGATGGACTTTATGGAGATATTTTAGCTTGCCCTGTAACTAACTTTCGTATTTCTTTTCCATGTAATTTTTTACTGGAAATGATGATAAAAAACCATGAAAAGATTAGTTGGTCCTTTGGGTGGGAAAGTCCCCAACCCCTTGGAATAAGGCAAACGATCTGAACACAGCTCATAAGACGGTTCTGTTCAGATAAAGACAATTTGTAGTTTATATGATCCTCGAACCTTATCTCACTACCCCCTTAAACTCTTTAAGATATAGTTTCAGTAGATATTCCCTTAGAAAAATAAGATAGAAAAGTCGTACTCATGGCGCAATTTTAGAAAACTTTGTTAAATGTTATTTCACCAATGTGGTCCAATCATATATATTTGTCTCTTCACAGTCTCGGCACTAAATTTAAATGTTTTTTAAATGTTTTCCCAAACTCGATATTTATCCGCCTCCTGTTTCGTTTGTTAATGACTAAACTAGGACCAGCTAGAGCAGGGATTTAGAGAGAGATGCATAATTAAAAAAAATATATAAAGTAAGTCGATCATTATAAGTCAGATCGAAAAATGAAATACAACCCATCTTTTAAAAATTTGTGCTATGTCTGCAATTTGTGTGCTGCTTTTATTTAGCAAGACTCAAAAATGTATTCAGTTATTTGTATTTCTCTACACTGTACTATGCGACATCGAAAATGGAATATGGAAATCTGGTCTTTCCGAGCACTACGGACTTTTAGGAGATTTCCCTTAAGTAGGTTACCTCTAACTCAGCAATTGAGGATGTACTCATGACGCGGTTTTCGAAAAAAACTCATATTATTTCTTTATTAGCAGATTTCCCTTAAGGGAAAACAAATATTGAGGTCGTACTCATGATGCGATTTTCGAAATATTTCTTGAAATCTCCATCCTACCCAGGAGATGACGGAAATGAGGTCCGTCCAAAATTATAAATATATATATATATATAGATATATATATATATATATATATATATAAATATAAATATATATGTATGTATATATTTGTCTGTTAACGCTCTAGCGGTCGCAATTTTTGTTTGATCGTTACCAAACTCGATATTTAAACATTTTATGCAAAAAGACAGATCAAGTTCGTTAATGGCTGAAATCGGACCAGTGGGAGGGGGGTTTAGAGGGGGGATTTTCGAAAATTTGAAATATCTCCGTTACCATACGTCGGATCAAAAAATTGTAGAGAAACAATCTTATTGTAAATTAAATATACTATAAATATTGTGCTATACATTTATTCTCTAACTTGAATACTAACCGAGATATTTGCATTTTTATTAATTGTGGGCCGATAACGGATGACTGAATTTCCCGCTAAAAGCTAGTTCGGCCATTGCCGTAACTGTTCGGCTCTCGTATGGAGATTTCTCTATTATATAACTTCACGTGGGAAATCTGCTTAGTTTACGCAGCCCCTGCGTGACGGACTATTAAAATTATTTATTTACATCCACTTTTTGCAACTAAGGCTAATTGGGACGGGTTATTCACAGGTCACCACCCTTTTCTAGCCAGAGATAACTATTGATTTTATTTAAAGGATTTCGTCACTAATTAAATTTCATTGCCCAGGCGGGAACCAAACTCTCTACTCTAGGTTTACCATGTGAGATTAAGTACAACGCTTTAACTCACGTGGCTAACCTGAGCCCGAAAAAAATATTTATTTGACCTATACCATACTCGATATTTAACCGTTCCATGAAAGGCTAACGTTCATCGTCTTTAATGGCTAAAATTTTACCAGGAAAGGGGATGAGATTCGAAAGTTCAAAGGGCCCCGTTATTATAAATTGTATCGAAAAATATTATAGAACCAATTTCGTTAAGCTATTGATGCTCTACAATTGTTGGTCTATACATTATTTTTGTAGCTCAAATATTATGTGAGTAATTTGTGCTTTCTTGTTTTCAGCTTTCAGTAAACCCCCACCCCTCTACTCATCGGAGTTTAACTTAGAAATATAAAATATATGTTGAGGTGAGATTAATAGTGTGCTATACCCGCACACGTGGAAATTTGCTTGCACTAAGGACTTTTACTAGCTAATGACGTCTCTAACCTAAAGGCCGATTCGTTGGAACGTGAGCTTCCGTGATATATAGCCATTAGAGAGCATAATTAAGCGTGAAACCTCTTTATTTATGGCATGGAATAGCTGCTAGAACCCGCAGAAACCCGATAATCCAATAATCTAACACTAATCCTGGAATATTTGGTTCTTTCATCATTTAATATACGAACTGTCCCAATTTCAAAGGACACGCACGACGTATTCTAAGTGTGATTTCTACTTGAATATTTTAGATATGAATAACCACAACATTTTTAAAACTCACAGTTATACTACTTTTTGTGAATCTATCGTAAAGTCATTAACATTTTCATGATCCTGATAAATTTCAGTAGGGTACATTTTAAGTAGTGGCACATTTTAAGCCGATTTCCTCCGACAAGAAGAGTGTTAGACCTTTATGATTTAACAATAATTTCACGTGCTTTGCACAAAATTAAAGACTTGCTATTCATGATAATTGTTATTAACATCAAAAAAAAATTGAGGGACTTTTGAAATTCGAAAATTTAAAACAAGTTACAGCTAGTTTTCATTTTTAAAAAGCCCTCACGCAGGGACTGCTTAAACTAAGCAGATTTCCCTCGTGAAGTTTAATAACAGATACACCTACTTACTGATAACCAATACCACCGTGAAAACTAAGTGAATAAATACAAACGGTAATAAGAAATCTCTCTCCTGCCGGCGGGAAGCGTTTGAAATATAAACAGGTCTGCAAACGGCTCACCGGAAAGGAAAACAATAACTGAAACACATCAGAATATAACATATTAATTTTATTGAGCACTATTTATAATGAATCATTGAGTACTGTAATTTATAATGAATCAGAATAATTTGTATTTCAATCAATCAAATTTTAGAAGTCTAAGAACTTAAAACAGGGAGAAGGGGGTCAGCAGAATATATTTGCATCTCCTATAATAAAGGGCTCTTGCAAACAATATTTGGTATTTAAGCTTCGAATAATTATATAACAGAGTATTGTTTATGTAGCATGAGTGGGCGTTTGCTAAAGGCAGAAAACTGAAAAATGGAAATGTCTCAGTTAATATTCAAGATAGATAATTAATGTATATAACGTATTTATACTACATTTAATTTGGAACAAGATTTATTCTACACACTTTTACGATTCCACTTACAGTAACGGAAATATTACAAATTTTTAAAATTCTCTTTCTCTAAAACCCCCCTCCCCCTTGTCCCATTTCAGCCATTAACGAACTTGATCTTTCTTTCTACATAAAACGACTAAATATCGAGTTTGATAACGATCAAACAATAATTTCGATCGTTAGAGCGGTAACAGACAAATATATATATATATATATATATATATATATATATATATATATATATATATATACATATATATATTGAACGGATCTCGATACAATTATTCGGCCCAACGTATAGTAAGGGATATATTTCGAATTTTCGAAATTCCCCTCCTCTAAACCCCCATCCCACTTGTCCAATTTCAGCCATTAACGAACTTGTTCTTTTGTTTTACATAAAACGTTTAAATTTAGTGTTTGGTAATCATCAAAGAAAAATTTCGACGCTAGTGCACAAAAAGATTCAACACTTTTTGAATTTTCTAGTAGCCTAGCATCCCTTGCGAATCACTAAAAACCTCATATCCAACTTGTATTTCAATTCTTAATTACATAGAATTCCTACTGTGGTAGAAATAGAGAATATATGGCGAGATGAGATCATTAGCGTGTCATATACCATTTCGAGCGAAATCTGCTTAGTTTACGCAGAGGCTGTGTGATGCACTGTTTGCCCTTGCAGTAGGGGTGGCTTTACTTTATGAGGGTTATTCAGAGCACCGATAAAGGACAGAAATAAAAAGAAGAAAAAAACAAACGGGTAGAAAAAATAGCCAACTCATTAATCTCTATACCTTGTCACAAATCTTAATCTTGCCTCCCCTATTCGCCCATTTGTTTTTTTACTCCCTTCCTCGTGGCACTTTAGAAAATAAAAACAAACTTCCAGAACTCCTGCTGCATATTCCTATAACTTACCCTTTCCTAATATTAATTTCCTTAAATACATCACATTATTAAATGCATTCATCCATTTTAAAAAGTAAAAGCCAACGTATAATCTTTCCTGGTAGCAGCTATTTTACAACCACTGGTTTGGGGTGTTTTTATTGGTGGCTGCTTATATATTACACGAGCATTTTACTATATACTAAATCTTCAATGAATGACATTTAGATTAATATGTATGAAACCCAGAATTTATACATATTGAAGAAGTAATTGGTAATATATATAAGATGCCACCATTATAGTAAGAACCCCAAAAATAATTAATATCTGCTTTTCTATCAATTAAGTCAAAACATAATACAGACAGCAATTAATTCTTAGGTAATTTTATGATAAACAAAAAGTCCATCACACAGATTGCGCGTTAACTAACCATATTTCCCACGTGTGTGACGTATTTGCATTTACCTCAAAACTTAAGAAGTCCGTCACGCAGGGGCTGCGTAAACTAAGCAGATTTCCCACGTGAAGTTTTACAATAGAGAAATCTGCCTAATAACAGCTGTAGTAGTAAGTAACCTCTAAACCTATTCACGAGGGACTAATAGTTACAGAAACGGCCACCAGAGCTCTCGGCGGAAAGGCCGAACATAGCCGACCACACGCAGAATACAAATACAAATATCTCGGTTAATATTCAAGATACAGAATAAATGTATAGAACAATATTTATAGTAAATTGAATTTGCAATAAGATTCATTCTATACAATTTTTCGATCCGACGCATAATAACGGAGATATTTCGACTTTTTGAAAATCCTCCCCTCTAAACCCCCCCCCTCCCACTGGTCCGATTTCAGCCATTAACGAACTTGATCTTCCTTTTTACATAAAACGATTAAATTCCGAGTTTGGTAACGATCAAACAAAAATTGCGACCGCTAGAGCGGTAACAGACAAATATATAGATATATATATATATATATATATATATATATATATATATATATATATATATACAGTTTTGAACGGACTTCATTTTCGTCATCTACTAGGTAGGATCGATGGACATTTGAAGAAAAATGTCGAAAATTCCGTCATGAGTACAACCTCAATAGCTGATTTCCCTTAAGGGAAATCTGCTAAAAGTTCAATGAGAGCAATATTTGGTATTTAGACTTCTAATAAAGTGCATCATAATATAGTAGCTTAATACGGGGGAGGGGTTTATTGAACGCCGAAAACTTAAAAAATGCAAATATCTCGGTTAATAATCAAAATAGTGAAAAAACGTACATTGAAAAGATTGGTTCCATACAATTTTTTGATCTGACGTATAATAACGGACATATTCAGAATTTCCGAAATTCCAACCGCCTCTAAACCCCCTCCCCACTGGTTGGATTTCTGTTATTAACGAACTTGATCTTTCTTTTTACATAAAATGATTAAATATCCAGTTTGGTAACCATACAAGAAAAATTGCAACCGCTAGAGCGTTAACAGGCAAATAAATAAACAGTTTTGGACGGACCTCATTTTCTTTGTCACCTGGGTAGAACCAACGGACTTTTCAGGAAATTTTTCGAAAATCGCGTCAGCTGATTTCCTTTAAGGGAAATGTGCTAAAAAATAGAAAAGCCCTTCCCCAGTGATGTGGACTATATATTTATTTATATTACTATATATGATGAATGATATAACGTTATAAATGAATGAATGAATGATATAACGTTATAAATGAATGAATGAATGATATAACTTTATAAATGAATGAATGAATGATATAACGTTATAAATGAATGAATGAATGAAATAACGTTATAAATGAATGAATGAATGATATAACGTTATAAATGAATGAATGAATAATATAACGTTATAAATGAATGAATGAATGATATAACGTTATAAATGAATGAATGAATGATATAACGTTATAAATGAATGAATGAATGATATAACGTTATAAATGAATGAATGAATGATATAACGTTATAAAGTAATGAACTTCACACGTTGTTTATGCTTTTATTTTTATTTGTTCTGAATTCTAAGTACGAAGGCAGGTATTTGTTTGTTTGTTGTCGTTTTTTGGTATTTTCAGTATATTTATTTATTTTGGAGCTAATAAAAAAACAACAAAAACAATTTATATAAACAAAATACAAAAATTAAAATAGAAACAAGAAAAAATTAAATAATACAAATGAAGAACGCAAACAAATAACAAAACTCGACTAAATAACAGAACGCAACAATATAACAAAACACAACTAAATAACGGAACGCAACTAAATAATACTCAACTAAATAATAGAACGCAATCAAATAACAAAACAACAAATAAAATAAATAAACAAAAACATATTTTGTATTTATAAATTTTCTGTATTTAGTGGTCTCCAAATTGTATTTTCACTTTAAGCTACTATATGACTTAACATGCGGAGTTCAGTAATATTGGAAGCAAATTTGAAAAATTCTTTTAATCAAATAGAGAATAGAATGCGTGGAGAAGGCAACTATAGCCATTTTAGCAAGCGTTAAATCTGCCGTCTCCGGTGGAGCCTTTAGTTATTAATTATTAGATTTTGTAAAATTCGTTTATGAATTAATACTAAATTAAAAAAAAAAGTCCGTCACGCAGGGGCTGCGTAAACTAAGAAGATTTCCCACGTGAAGTTTTACAATAGAGAAATTTCACGAGAGACGAGCAGACAAGGAAACAACCGAACTAGCTTTTGGCGGGAAAGTCACTCACTTCCGTTAGCCGCCCATATTTAATAAAAATGCAAATATCTCGGTTAATATTCAAGATAGAGAATAAATGTAAATAACAATAAATATAGTAAATTTAATTTGCAATAAGATTAATTCTGTACAATATTTCGATCCGACGTATAACAACGGAGATATTTCGAATTTTCGAAAATCCTCCCCTCTAAACCCCCCTCCCACTGGTACGATTTCAGCCGTTAACGAACTTGATCTTTCTTTTTACATAATACGACTAAATATCGAGTTTGGTAACCATCAAACAAAAATTGCGACTGCTAGAGCGGTAACAGACAAAATGGATGGACATTTGAAGAAAAATTTCGAAAATTCCGTCATGAGTACGACCTCAATAGCTGATTTACCTTAAGAGAAATCTGCTAAAAGTTCTATTATTTACTGCTTTAAAAGTAAATTCTTGATAGTACCAATATAATTGACAATAAAGTTATCTTGCTTCAGGTTTTATTAAAGTTTACAACGCAACCTTCATCAAAAGCGTATTCCCACTTGGGAAATCAAGGAACGCCAGTCATCGTACCGTACAATTATATAAGGCGTAACATGAAACTGATGTAAAAATAGTAATTAACGGCCATAAGGAAGGATAAATCAAAAAAACTTCCCGAAAGAATAATAGAAGAGCAACTGACGGCTGTTTCTCTTCATTTTAAAGATAATGGAAGGTGTAGCAGCAACTCGTAAATCTGACTGGAGACGAAGGAAAACAAGTCAGGAAATACTAATAAATAATAGTTTGGCCCTGGCCATCTATCATTCAACTCTCAAGAAGGAAATCATTGAAAGTCAATACCTTCGAATAAGTACTACCTAAATATTTTTATTAACGGCCTACAAAAACATATAAAATCTTAATTTTAAAAATCGTTGACATGTCGTTCGACTGGTATTATAGACAAACGAATTTTCAGTTGGAATAAATAATACATAGGGTAATTGAGAAGTGGTTACTGGTTCACAAATATTTATGATTCAAGCTTCTTCAAGGAGACTCCATTTTGAATCTAATTCGTGACTTTGTGTTGAGTACTCCACGACAATACTTCCTCATTAATACAACTCGTTTCCTCAATGCTCAAAGTTTCGACTAGCTCCAACAAACAACGTTTTGATGCGACGTTTACAACCCGGGGAAATCGTTTGTCATTCCGGAAAAATAATGGGTGTGAGTGCTCAACATCGCAGGATTAAGATTGTTATTTTTTATAATGAATCCAAAAAGTAGATTGTATGTATGTCTGTGTATATGTATATATATATATATATATATATATATATATATACATATACATTTCCCTAAGGTAAATTTGGGTAATAGAAATATAATGACGAACTAATTAAATAAAATCCTTAGTCCCACCCTAGGTAGAAAAGGGCGGTAACCTGTACAATTAGCGATAATAGCAAAACGTAGACGTTAATAATAATAAACATTATACATAGAACTATTAATAGAAAAAAGAACTTTATATGTGCATCAGATGACTTCCTTGTACTCCTATTACATTAAATAAACAAAATGTTTGGTGCACCTCATTTAAAATAATTGAATATGAAAATAATATACAATATCCAACGCATCGGATCGAAAAATGTCATAGAGGATAAATTTATGATCTTTTAATGACAAACAAAATTGGTTCTATAAAAATTTATTGTATCTCTGATTGGAACAAAATTCTTTTTGATCACCGAATACGTCCAGTAATTGGTATTTCATTGTTTAAGTCTTATATTAAGAGAAGTATTCCCATTTTTAGCAGATTTTCCCATAAGGGAAATCAGCTTTTGACGTCAAACTCATGACGCGATTTTCGAAAAATGTTCTCAAATGTACATCGATCCTACCCGGGAGATGACGAGGTCCGTTCAAAAATATATACACATATTTATATTTGTCTGTTAACGCTCTAGCGGTCGCAATTTTTGTTTGATGGCTACCAAACTCGGTATTTAAACGTTTAATGCAGTCTTGTTTCGTTGATTTTTATGTTGAGGCATTATATCACTTTGTATAAGATGAATCTTTATATAAGGTTGGTACAAGGGAAAAAAATGGATTGAGACATAATGTCAACAGTGTCATTTGATCACGGGAGATCTGTTAACTTGGCGGTGTCCTAGACTTAGACATGTTTTACGCTATTCATGAGTTCATCCTTAAGAAGTATTAGAAGGATATTAAACATAGACATTGAATGACTAGCTAATGTCTTTTAATTCAGAATAGCAGAGAGGAAAACCCATCTAAAAGAAATAAACCCTTTTTAAAAGTAGTATGAAATTCTGACCAGCATCTCAAAATAAATAATTTCAAGTTTCCCACAAACACTTTTATTTTCCTTGAAAGCGGGAAACTAGAACACATAAACTTCAAAGTGTGCTCGAAACAGGAGCCAAGTTGTAATCATAGCACAACAACATATTAAACTAAAGAAAGTTCCTAGAAAAAAAAAAGGCAAGTCTATATTTATTATTCCAATTACTAACGAAATAACTTAAGTACAAAAAGACTTTAATTAGTTCTTCAAGTCTAGTTTATTATGTAATCAAGTAAAGGAAATAATAAATTTTTCGTATCGTGTCATGGTATGAATTATTCTATTTGAAATTAAAAATATGCAAAAGGAAATGAAAATGTATCAGAATTCTAGAGCGTTTAATTATAAAAAAATGTTAAAGCTCAGATATATAAATTTTTAAAACATTTATAGCAAAACCGAAGTTGTTTACCCTAGTCAACAATGCTATGAGGTGCATAATCGAAGGGGTAGGCGAATTTTCATGGTACATCAGACCATAAAAAAAGTACGTGACGCAGGGGCTGCGTAAACTAAGCAGATTTCCCACTTCACCGTTGTTAATCACATCCCACCCTTAAGGGGAATCAGTTATTAAGGTCGTATTCATGACGCGATTTTCGTAAAATTTCCTCCAAGCCCATCAATCCTATAAATATTAAGTTTTATTTTTTTTTCAGATTAGGTTTTAGCAGATTTCCCTTAAGGGAAATCAGCTATTGAGGTTGTACTCATGTTGCGATTTTCCAAATTTTTCTTCAAATGTCCATCGATCCTACCCAGGAGATGACAAAAATGAGGTCCGTTCAAAACTGTATATATATATATATATATATATATATATATATATATATATATATATATATATTTGTCTGTTACCGCTCTAGCAGTCACTATTTTTGTTTGTTTGTTACCAAACTCGGAATTTAATCGTTTTATGTAAAAAGAAAGATCATGTTCTTTAATGGCTGAAATCGTTCCTGGGGGTGGGGGGGTTTAGAGGGGAGGATTTTCGATAATTCGAAATATCTCCGTTACTACACGTCGTATCGAAAAATTGCACAGGATCAATCTTATTGCAAATTAAATTTACTATAAATATTGTTATATACATGTATCTCCTATCTTGAATATTAACCGAGATATTTGCATTTTTATGAAATTTGGTCCGATAACGGATTTCTGAATTTCCCGCGAAAAGCTAGTTCGGACCTTTGCCGTATGTGTATAACTTCACGAGGGAAATCTGCTTAGTTTACGCAGTCCCTGCGTGACGGAATCTTTATTTTATTTAGAATATTACAGCCTGCATTTAAATGCATTTAGTAATGTGCGATATGTACAATACAATATTTCCTGAATCACTCTTGACAGTGGCCCCCCACCCCTTCACCACAATGAGAGGAGCAGCCTCTCCCTGCCTGACAAAGAAGTTAAGAGCTAAGGAGGGATGGCACTTGATAAGAAATTAGCCACTGCTATTACTTCACTTTACACAAATATTAAGTTTAGTAAGTATCAAACAAAACTTACGAGCGCAAGAGCGATATCTCTCTCACACATACTTGCTTATTCCAGTCGCTGCGATGACGGGAATGTCGTTTTATCAGATTTCCCTTAGGGGAAATCAGCTATTAAGGTTTTTAAAATGGCTTCATTTTAGAAATTTTTTTATAAATTTTATTATTTAGGTTTTTTTTCTATCTTGATTATTAAACGCCTCCAATAAACCCCCTTCCTACGCATGTCATATTAACAATAAGCTGTTGTACTATAAAGTACATTATTTGGTGCCTAAATACAAAATATTGTTCTCATTGAATATTTACGTTTTGTGATAAATGCAATTATGTGACGTACGAGGGAAATCTGCTTAGTTACACAGCCCCTGCGGGACAGACTTTTAGCAGATTTCCCTTAAGGGAAATCAGCTATTGAGGTTGTACTCATGACGGAATTTTTGAAATTTATCTTCAAATGTCCATCGATCCTACCTAGTAGATGACGAAAATGAGGTCCGTTCAAAACTGTATACATATATATATATATAGATATATATATATATATATACATATATATATACATATATATATACAGTCGCAGCGGTCTGTTACCGCTCTAGCGGTCGCAATTTTTGTTTAATCATTGCCAAACTCGATATTTAGTCGTTTTATGTAAAAAGAGAGATCGAGTTCGTTAACGACTGAAATCGGACCAGTGGGAGGGGGAGGTTTAGAGAGGAGGATTTTCGAAAATTTGAAATATCTCCGTTACTATACGTCGGATCGAAAAATGGTACAGAATCAATTTTATTGAAAATTAAATTTACTATAAATATTGTTATATACATGTTTTCTCTATCTTGAATATTAACCGAGATATTTGCATTTTTATTTTATCGGGGAGCCTAACGGACGAGAGTTACTTTCCCGCCAAAAGCTAGTTCGGCCGTTTCCTTGACTGGTTCAGCTCTCGTGAAATTTCTCTCTTGTAAAACTTCACGTGGGAAGTCTGCTTAGTTTACGCTGCCCCTGCGTGACGGACTTTTTCTTCTGTTATTTGTCGTTTTATTTCATTATGTTCAATTATTTTTATTTATTTGCTTGTAAGTAGTGTTTTAATTTTTCGGTGGTATTAGGAGATATGATATGTACTTGCAAATATATTAGTTCAAGAGTTTCTGATTTATTCTGTCTATGTGTGTCATGTTTAATATTATTTTGTATTTAGTAGTTTATTAGAATAGGTTAGTGTTGTATATAGTAGGTTAGTCTCTTAGCTTTAAGGTTCTGTATATAGTTTGATTTAGTACTAAGTTCATGTTGGCCCTGGGGCATTGTGGCCTATTTGGCCGCATTCCAGGGGTTAGTGTACCCCTTGCCTCAGGTACGCATTGACGTTAGAATTATAATTGTTTTTATTTTGTTTTTTTGTAAATACTCAAATAAATTGTTTATATATATATATATATATATATATATATATAT
Source organism: Riptortus pedestris (assembly GCA_019009955.1). Lineage (NCBI taxonomy): Eukaryota > Metazoa > Arthropoda > Insecta > Hemiptera > Alydidae > Riptortus > Riptortus pedestris. The sequence continues at coordinate 25,988,419 of CM032230.1, read as the reverse complement.
ATATTTCTTTTTATTTATTTCCTCAATGAAGTAACCCTTCAGAGAGGTAGTTTATTTCCTACAATATAGTACATTCCATGCATTTGTAGATTAATAACAAATTTTACACAAAATATACAAATATATAAAAAAAGTATAAATATAAATAATTAATCTTAACTCCAATATACAAATTAGAACATTATTGAACAAAACATTTAATGATGAAAAGTCCGTCACGCAGGGGCTGTGTAAACTAAGCCGGTTTCCCACGTGAAGTTTTACAAAAGAGAAATCTGCCTAATAACAACTGTAGTAGTAAGAAACCTATAAAACCTAAAACATTATTTATGGCGTAATAACCCAGAAGTTTCTAGCCCCAAAAAACAGGTAACCTAAACTCCAAACCTATTCACGAGGGACGAATAGTTATGGAAATGGCCACCAGAGCTCTCGGCGGAAAGTCCGAACATGCAGATTACAAATGCAAATATCTCGGTTAATATTCAAGATAGAGAATAAATGCATATAACAATATTTATAGTAAATTTAATTTCCAATAAGATTGGTTCTATACAATTTTCTGATCCGATGCATAATAACGGAGATATTTCGAATTTTTGAAAATCCCCCCTCTAAACCCCCCCTCCCACTGGTCCGATTTCAGCCGTTAACGAACTTAATCTTCCTTTTTACATAAAACGATTAAATACCGAGTTTGGTGACGATTAAACAAAAATTGCGACCGCTAGAGTGTTAACAGACAAATATATATATATATATATATATATATATATATATATATATATATATATATATATATATATATATATATAGTTTTGAACGGACCTCATTTTCGTCATCTCCTGGGTAGGATCGATGGACATTTGAAGAAATTTTTCGAAAATTCCGTCATGAGTACGACCTCAATAGCTGATTTCCCTTAAGGGAAATCTGCTAAAAATAAAATGGAGTTAATAATAGTATATTATCAATTTATCCATAATAGCTATTCCAATGACTTATTTTCTGGTGTAACACTTCAGCTTATTTCCGCAGTGCTTTATTGCACTTATAGAATAAAATTCTATCCTCAACTGGCCATCGGTTTGTTATTTTCATTACTGTTTCTTTAAAAAGGTACATTTCGTTTGAAAGCAGTATACAGTCATGTAAGAGATGGGTGTAAGTCTGTTCAGTAGTAAAATCACATGTGCAAAATGGACCATGTGTCAATTAGTAAATCTGTTTAGGTACACTTTACTTGAGCTATGTCCTGTTAATAACTGTGTTGTGTAAAATTCAGCAGGTGTATCTTCTGAAATGTCGGGAATGAAAGTCTTTAAATGATGTACTTTAAATGTCGCTGTCCAATGCTGCTGCCATTTCTTTATGCTGTCTGTGTGTAGTAAATGTTTCTACGTACAGCAATACATCTACGTGTAGTAAATCATTCTGTAATTTTGGAATGTTTAGAAGCTCTCTTTACAGTTTAATCAGCAAGTTTATATATATATATATATATATATATATATATATATATATATATATATATATATATATATTTGTCTGATAAAGCTCTAGCGGCCGTAATTTTTTTATGATCGTTACCAAACTCGATATTTCCTCGTTTCATGCAAAAAGAAAAATCAAGGTCGCTAATGGCTGAAATCGGAACAGGGGGAGGGAGGAGGGGTTAACAGAGAGGATTTTCGAAAATTCGAAATATCTCCTCGGGTCCAAAACTTGTATAGAACCAATCCTCTTGCAAATTAAATTTACTATAAATATTGTTATATACATTTATTCTCTATCTTGAATATTAACAGAGATATTTGCATTTTTATTTAGGGTGTGCGGATAACGGACGAGATGATATCGGCTGATGTCGGTTTTATTCTTGTGTTTCCTCCGAAAGCTAGTTCGGCCGTTTCCGTAACTGTTCGGCTCTCGTGAAATTGGTTTAGAGACTCGTTACTACTACTGTTACTAGTATGCAGATTTCTCTATTGTAAAACTTCACGTGGGAAATCTGCTTAGTTTACGCAGCCCCTGCGTGGCGGACTTTTTATTTTATTTTTGTAAATATTCAAATAAATTGTGTGTGTGTGTGTGTGTGTGTGTGTGTGTGTGTGTGCGTGCGTGCGTGCGTGCGTGAGTGCGTGCGAGCGTGCGTGTGTGTGTGTGTGTGTGTGTGTGTGTGTGTGTATATATATATTTATATATATATATATATATATATATATATATATATATATATATATATATATATATGAACCCAACTCATTTCCCCCACCTCAATAACGACAACAAGAAACCCAGTAGCTGATGTAAGGGAAATCTGTTTAGAAAAAGATGGAGGAGTGGCGCGAATGAAGAGAAGAATGGCGCAAAATCTGAGTAATGCCCTCCTTGGTTATCCACGCTCCAACACATTCACTCCAAACACCCCAAACTACTCCATTTGGTATGTTAATCCTGGAGGCCAACTGCCGACAAGTAGCTACAACTAACGTTCCAGAGACAGTATTCCCTGAATAATTACACTCTAAACGGAACCATCTGTTAGCCAAAGTTGCACAACCATTAGAACAACATGAGGCCTGGAGTGGAGCGTTTGGAATGGCGGGGAAAACAAAAAGTATAAAAATAAAAAGCCTGAGAAAAGTTTTACACACGATGGAATATAAGTTAATTACTTGAGAACACCGTTCTGAGGGCTTTAACTCATTCAATTAACTTAAAACTGAACGCTTTTATGGAGCAATCCATTATTTTAAAACGGCTAGAAATCTCACACTAAAAAACTGTAATTTATTAAAAACATGCTTCAATGGCAAATCTGAATGGAATATTTACAGGCTTTCCTTTTCTAGTCCGGGTAGTGCTTAGGATATATTTTTTTTTCATGAATTCGTCACAAAATTAACTCCTCCTCAAACAACTATTTATATACTTATTTTAGAAAATGTAGGAATGGGGATTATTTAAATAACATGAATTATTGAAGGTATGGTCTAATTACGAACAAGATATGTAATATTCATAATAAATACAAATACTTCTTAACACACAATATAAATGAGAAAACATTGAACATGTGGTAGATAATTCCTTATTAGCAAATATCCCTTAAGGGATATCAGCTATTGAGGTTGTACTTACGACACGGTTTTTTAAAAATTTCCTTAAATATCCATCAATCCTAGTTAGTGACAAAAATGAGGACTGTTCAAACCTGTATATTGTATATATATATATATATATATATATATATATATATATATATATGTGTGTGTGTGTGTGTGTGTGTGTGTGTGTGTGTGTGTGTGTGTGAGTGTGTATAAATCAATGAGAATGCTATTTTTAATTTCCAACCTCCCTTATAACACCCACTCCGGGTCTTCTCAGAGGATATTAACATAGCCTAAACCCTAAGTTGGGTTAGTAGTAATATACATACCAAGTTTCATAAAATTCGGTTCAGCCGTTTATGCGTGAAAAGGTAACAAACAGACACGAAAGAAACAATTAAACAAAGAAGCAGTTATGGTCTCTATGTAAAACGAAAAGGTATCATGAAATTTCGAGAAAAAAATCAATGTATGTCTGTTGCTGCGCTGCTGCTGTCAATGCGACGCTGAAAAAATGTTTTCCTTTTAAATTTATTTTTTAAACTTGTCGACCTTCTAAATGTCACGAGGAGTTCTGAAGCAGAATTAAGGGGAAACCAGAGTATTTCCATAAATTCTTATTTATTTACGTTCACTTCATACTATGGCTAATTGGGACGGGTTATCTAAAGGTTACCACCCTTTTCTAACTAGGACAGGGCTAAGGATTTTATTTAATGAGTTCGTCACTAAATAAATTCCTACTGCCCGGGCGGGAATCGAACTCGCCACTCTAGGTTTACGATATAATATCATGGTCAACGCCTTGAATTCATTTGGCTAACCTCAGCCCCCAGTACAATATGAACAACGATTACTTTTCTATAAATGCATTACTAACTCCCTAACTATTAACAGAATAGTTTGTATTTTTTAGTATATTATTTTTTTCCCGATTTCCAAAGGCTTTGTATTTTGAATGTGATAAGTTTACACTACCCACTGCTATGGACTTATAGCAGATTTCCCCTAAGGGAAATAAACCACAATATTCGAAGCTTAAACACCAAATATTGTTTTCCAGAGATCTTTATTATATGAGAAACATGCAAATATATTCCGGTCACTCTCCCCCGTCTTGGGCTACTAAAATTATATTGATTGGGATAAACATTATTCTGATTCATAATAGATTACAGTACTAGATATAGCAAATAGTTTTCAATAAAATTAACATGTTACATTCTGATATATTTGTTATTGTTTTTCTTTCCAGTGTGCCGTTGGCAGACCTGTTTGTTTACATTGCAGATGCTTCCCGCCAGAAGGAGAAAGATTTCTTATTACCGTTTGTATTTATTCACTTAATATTCAGGGTGGTGTTGTGTTAGCAGTATGTAGGTTTATCTATAAACTTCACGAGGGAAATCTGCTTAGTTTACGCAGGCATGTCGGGCTTTTTTATTTGAGTTTTATTTAATCTCTATTCTTCTCAATTTTTATTTTAGCTACAACTTTTATAATAATTATTTGATCAACTTTAATTAATAAATCCATTCTAATCTCTATTAATTAATTTCTTTGCCAGCAGTGGATATAGAACTTTGAGTTTTTTTAAGAACTATGAGATTTTCAAATTAAGTAGTGGTTTACTGAATCAAGTCTCTCAAGAAAAATTATTATGACATTGAAAATAAATAGAGGAAACCTGTGTATTTCTTCTCATGTATTACAGACGAATAAAAGAAGATTTGGGCATTAAACATCTCATATACATCTCTACGAAGAATGTTGCAATATAAAGAATTCAGTTTATCACAATAATGTCTAGAAACAACCTCTTTAAGCGTTCCTTGGATTATCCTTTTGTTTTCTAAATGGGCAGACGGTCTCAAATATACAAAGGACCCTTAGGTTCTCTGTCGACATTTTTCTCACTTAACGAGAGGAACAGAGGAAAAACACCCTCTATTCTCCCAGCTCACGGCCCAGACGATATTTACAAGGGGATAAAGCTGGGAAAACTTCGGAAAAGTTTCTCCTCGGGGCATAAAGAGTGCAATCCCCCTCCGAATAAGAATCAAGCCCAACGTTGGTTAGGATTACCGTTTAGTTTTATTGTATCAAGGCTCAAGGCGGCAACGGCATGGCAGACCATTAGCCAAACCACACAAGGGTCCTATGAAAATATTGGCACGTCTCGGGACGCTCTCCGGCATAAAACTCCGAATCCGATCAAATAAAATCCCAGAGCACATGGAGAGATCAACATCACAAACCTTTCAACACCGAACCCCACAAGTTGCTTGAGGAAATATTATAATATTATTATTATTGAGGAAAAGATAAAGATATAAAGCACAATGTTGAAGGAAATGAGCACAATAACGTCACACAGTGGAGTATTAGCAGATTTCCCTTAAGGGAAATCAGCTATTGAGGTTGTACTCATGACGGAATTTTCGATATTTTTCTTCAAATGTCCATCGATCCTACCTAGTAGATGACGAAAATGAGGTCCGTTCAAAACTATATATATATATATATATATATATATATATATATATATATATATGTATATATATATATATATATGTATATATATATATATATATATATGTATATCGGTATATATATATATATATATATATATATATATATATATATATATATATATATATATGTCTGTTACCACTCTAGCGGTCGCAATTTTTGTTTGATCCTTACCAAACTTCATATTTAAGCGTTTTATGTAAAAAGAAAGATCAAGTTCGTTAACGGCTGAAATCGGACCAGTGGGAGGGGGGGGTTAGAGGGGAGGATTTTCGAAAATTCAAAATATCTCCGTTACTATACGTCGCATCGAAAAATTGTACAGAATCAATCTTATTACAAATTAAATTTACTATAAATATTGTTATATACATTTATTCTCTATCTTCAATATTAACCGAGATATTTTTTATTAAATCTGGCCGGCTAACGGGCGAAGTGGCTTTCCCGCCAAAAGCTAGTCCGGCCGTTTCATTAACTGCTCAGCTCTCGTGAAATTTCTCTATTGTAAAACTTCACGTGGGAAATCTGCTTAGTTTACGCAGCCCCTGCGTGGCGGACTTTTTTTCTCTGAAAAAGGTCAATTTCTTAATTCAGCTACCAGATAAAATATTATATCTCCAGACAGCTGATTAACTGGTCTGTCCGGCAATATCTACTTTACAGCTGATAACACAATCAGCTGACAGCTATCAGCAGTTGAATATGAGGTACCGTTGCTCCAAGACGAGCATTTATGCTGAACGTTGATTCTGAATATTTTCTTTAACGTTTTCTTTCTTGTTGGAGTTTCCCATTGACTACAAGTATTGTATTATATTGAAGGTGAGTAATTCCGATAGACAAATAGTTTATGACTATCATGTTAAAATTCTCTATTCATTCTATTATGTTAAATCACAAATTTTAAAAATAAAAATAGTTTCCCTCTTTTAACACAAAAATTAAAAAGAACAATTTTGAAATTGTTTACGAGTTTCAAAGGCTTGTAGGACCTTGTCGGGTATTTTTTTTATCACCTTTAGATAGATAATTTAATGTACGAACTATCGTAGAAGAAAAATCTTGTGTTTTTTGCGTCATTTTGTTGAACTAATTAATATAAGTAAATATTCAAGCAACAAAAACTATTGTGGTTGCGAATCGTATAAAATTCTATGAATTTGACATGATAACTAAGCTGTAATGCTACTACTAGGACAACAAAGAAGAGTTACCATATGTGTCATAACTTTGAAAGATTTTACAAACTGGAAAAGACGACGTTCCATTGACGACGTTCCATTGACTCGAACAGTACACACAGTTTTGATTCACGGAGCAACAGTAATAAAACATGCTATTTCTCAGATTGTTCAGCTATCGGAAGAAGCAGCTGAAGCAAGGAACAAGCACTTTGTACAGGACAATGCATTTAAGAAAATGTAGCAGGGAATCGAGATGTGTTGAAAAGGTTACATGTGAGTCACATGATGTGACTAGCGACCCTATTTTGAGCAGTTCCCACAAAAAGTCTTGCAAAAATAGGAGTCCGCTCAGCAGCAAAACATTGGAACTTCTCATGCCACAAATAATATTTAAATTTGAAAGGTGATTGTAAAAGAAATGAAAAGGTTGAATTAGTTAACGAAGAATATATTGGTAATTTGAAGATTCACATTGATATTGCAAAAGCTGAAATCAGATTATTTTGCGAATTCAACGGCAATAACCTAAATACATATGTAAATAAAATAAATAGCAAATTTTATCTATCTCATAGTAAATATAATCAGCTTCTTTGAATGTTTAGCCATACTGCGTAAAAACCATACCTTTTTTTCTTCTTTAAAATACCCTATTTACTCCCATTCCCAATCCTTTTTGAGTCAAGCTGCTCCTTATCATTTTCTATTTTCTCTATTTTTATGTCAATATCTATAAGCTAATCCGCCATTGCCAAATTTCTCCCACTTATCAAACCACCATTTAAAACTAAGTAGTTTCATAAAAAACACATCTTTGCATGACAACAGGTCTATACGGTGTTGCAAAAATTGCCAATGCTGATTTAGCATATAGATATTAATCATAAAAAATAGAGATGAAGTGAAAATATATATGACATCATAAAGAAGAAAAAGGTTTTGTTTTTGACCTAGTATGTCTACACTTTAAAGCTATATATATATATATATATATATATATATATATACAGAGACAGAGACAGAGACAGAGAGAGAGAGAGAGAGAGAGAGAGAGAGAGAGAGAGAGAGAGAGAGAGAGAGAAAATTGAACGACGTCCAAATAATCCAACAAATCAATTTTCCAATGGTCAGATTAAGGAGAGGGAATGAATAAATTTAAAGTTCGTGCTCTTTAGGTCGTATCAATTTTTTATTATTTAATGGGAAGGGATCAATTAAACAAAATAGTTATGTAATTCTCAATTATAAAATTGTAAATTAAACAAAGTCCTCTTCAGAAATCAGAACAGGCCTTTGTTAAAACCACCTAAATTGAACTTCAATAGGCCAAATTACTCAAAGTTCTATTTTTCATAAAATCCTAGACTATTCCATTTTTTTTTTATTTACTGGATTATAAATCCCTGCTTCTAGAAAAAAAAATCCTTGCTTTAAATCATTAAGTCCATTTAATTGAATGAAGGTCGGCAGATTTTTCACCAATTTTGTATAACAATTATGTGATGAGAAATTCTAATTACCAGTCTTAGAGGGGAAACATAAGTACAGTGAATTGTAACAAATCTTTTGTTTTGTACATAATAACCATCATTAAAAATACTCTTTTGTATGACTGCAGAATAACCTTAATATTCATAATGGCGCTTAGTCCGTTCAGTAAAGAATAACATATTAAGGGACCCCGTGTTAACAAATAGCAGAAATAACTGGGTACTCTCCAGCATTTTCACCCAACGAGCGTTCATCGTTTTAAATTATTTATTGACTCAAATCAGATTTCTGAAAGTAAAACTACATTACCTAAAGTATAAGGTTCAGATCACATGTAAACATAAACTCAACGTGAGATCGGGAGAGGTTAGACAGAAGCGATAAAAAAATTTGTCTCTGTAACACCGCCATAATACGGCTGACGCAAAACTAAACTAAACTGGTAGTTATAGTATTTCTCCGGTTCAAATACAATTATATATCTACCTCAAATCTTCCCAGTTATAAAACGCAAGAGTTTATGCATAGCCTCGAAAATTAAAGTATCTGAAATCGTAAAAAGATAATAGCTTACATAGTTCACTATGATGACAGTTGAAGGTTATTAATACTTCACGCTTGGTACATCCTGTCAGTAGTGTTAAGAATGAATATGAAATTGAATATTTTACATTTGTCGTGATAGTTTATCAAACAAAAAAGTAATTTTAATAGTCGTACATTGAATGATTTGTTGATTATGGTAGTAATATTTTAATGAAATTTTATTGCTGTGCTCATTGCTATATGACAAAAATGTGCATATCAAAGGATACTCAATACAACAAAGTAAGAAAATTTGTTGAAAATTTAATAGAAAACGAAATATTAAGGTTATTTGTTTCTGATCCCCTTGTAACACTCACTCCAGTTTGTCTTTAAGAATATTAGTATAGCCAAAGTCAATATTGGGTTATTATTGATTATACTCATACAAGTATCGCTAAATTCGGTTCAGTCGTTTACGCATGAAAATCGAACAAGCAGACACCAAGACCAACATTTATTAATATTGTCTCAAATCCTTGTGAAACAAAAAAGTATAGTGAAAGTTTGTGAGGGGGGGGGGGGTCAGTGTACAGATTAATTTACTTGTCCTGTGTTCTGTTTTAGTCATGAAGTAATTCTATGTCATATACTAATTTATAGTAAAAACACACGTTTACCGTTAATATATTGCAAGAGAATGAAAAAGAAAACCGACACTGAAGACTTGAAACTGTCCAAAGATAATAATATGATGAAAGCTAGTGAAAATAGGAGCAGTGAAATAGCAGATAATTCAAATGGGGAGAGACCAGCAATATCAATAGAAATGGCAGGTAGGTGGAATGTTCGATAGCCGCGAGGAGAAGCATCATCACTGAATCCTACCAACTATGGACTATAATCATTGTTATCTTGGAGTTAATTAATACGAGTATACTTAATTTGTACACATGAAATAAAATAGTTTACTAAATTGAATAAAAAAGTGTCTATTTTTTTATGACTTATCATTCAATATAAGATTGAAATATATCTAATACTAAATAGGTAGAAAAATGATGAACCTCTGTCTGCTTTAAGAGGAAAATAGGAGTTCATCAACTTTGAAAAAGATTTGCAATGCACAATCTCATACGGTATATATTCGTTCCGTTTTCTTATTTTCACTTCCTTGTGCAAATTAAAGAATGTTAATTTAATAGCGAAAATTTTCGATTTTCTGATTTCATTGGAATTATCCGTTTTGACTCTCACTGGGCCTATTTTCACTAGTTTCGGTGTGACGTCTGAGTATATATAGCATAACTCAAAAAAGGCTAACTTACAATGTTGAACTTTTTTCTTAGGATTGATTGTAATATCAAGTTGTGCAACTTCCGTCATGAGTACGACCTCAATAGCCGAGGGAAATCCGTTAAGAGAAATCAGCTAAAATAAATAATAACTTTTTGTTACTTATGATTTTCTTTAAAACAATTTGTTATTGTTTCACTATATTTCACTTCCTGTTTTAGTATAGTGTAGCTCTGAACAAAGGTACCAATGGTGTCCGAAACTGTTAGCAGACACAAATATATTCATCCACTTGAAAGATAGAGAACTTTTGTAGCCGATACCCAACCATCCTTTACTAACATTTAGTAACCGACGGCAAACCGAAAATTGGCAAACAAATAAATAACTAACGTTTTGTGTAAAAAGTGATTTCCAAATAATTACAACCAGCCGGTGAACCCTGGCCCTTGTATGAACTTCATTTGGCCGAACAATGGAGTGCATTAACCTATAAGTTCATATAAATGTTATGTCTATGTTAGGAACATTTATTTCACATTTCACCCTAGCCGAGTATTTAATTAATGAAGTAACTGTTTTACCTTATCCAAACACATTGTGGCGTGCGGGTTTATCTCATAGAATTTTTCTTAACATACCTGCAATATAAAAGAAAATATATTAATGAACTGAAAAAAGATATTGATCAAAATATTAAACAAATTATAATATTAAAGCATTATGAAAATATAAATGCTAATTTATTAACTATTTTATTAATTTTGATGATAATTTTATTGTTTATTATTTTAATTTCCGTCGAAGTTCTAAAAAACATAGCTATTTCAGAAATGATCAATTACAGGCCTTCCAATTCAGTGAAGAAAAAAAAAACTTGAAGAACCTGTTATACTTTACCAAGAAATGTATGCCATTTCCCAAAGACTTAATAATAAATTCAAATTTCTCTCATTTGTAACGTCATTACTAGATGGACGTCCTTCTTGGAACTCATAATTTTTCTTCTCATAACTACTATGATTTGTATAAAAAGAGAAAAAAAATCAGTCACTCAGCTCCTGCGAAAACTAAGGAAATTTCTGAGTGCAATTCTGCTATAAAAATCGTTTATTACAAAAGCCAACTTAAAAAGGCAATTCCGTCCCAGGAATGGTAGATGGTATCGTACGGCCATCAAACGTTCTCTACCATTCAATGATTCTCTGTTAGAAAAGGCTAAATGTAAACAAAACACGATATTTCTGCCAGACTAGGTTATTGTGGAAGTCGTAAATAGAGTTAACTTAAGTCTCAAAACAAAAAAAAAAAAAAAAAAGTCTGTCACGCAGGGGTTGGGTAAACTAAGCAGATTTCCCACGTGGAGTTTTACAATAGAGAAATTTCAGAATAGAGAGTCAAACAGTTACGGGAAGGGCCCGAACTAGCTCTTGACGGAAACTCACGACTAGACCCGAAGTTAGCCGATCTCATCTCAGAAGCTGAAAACAGAAAAATGCAAATATCTCGGTTAATATTCAAGATACAGAATAAATGTATATAACATTATTTATAGTAAATTTAATTTGCAATACGATTGGTTCTATTTAATTCTTCGATCCGACTTATAGTAACGGAGATATTTCGAAAATCCTCCCCTCTAAACCCCACTCTCACTGATCCGATTTCAGCCATCTTTATTTTTACATAAAACGTTTAATATCGAGTTTGGTAACGTTCCAAAGATTGCGACCACTAGAGCGTTAACAGACAAATATATATATATATATATATATATATATATATATATATATATAATTTTGAACAGACCTCATTTTCGGCATCTCCTGGGTAGGATAGATGGACATTTGAAGAAATTTTTCGAAACTCGCGTCATGGGTACAACCTCAATTGCTATTTTCCTTCAAAGGGAAATCTGCTAATAACTCAGCTAATATAAATGCAGCATCAAATCAAAATGACAATATTTTCTACTAGTTTCAACCCCCACTTTTATTCTTCTTTCTCCCTTTTCAATAATTCTTTTTCTAATTTTTCTCCTTAGCAAATACACGCACACTCACATTTATATATATAAAATATAAGTAATGAGTTCCTAACCTACTCGCAATTCTAATAACTAAACTGGATTGAGTTAATCCAATAAGAATTAGGGAAGGTTAATAGAATGAAGGAGAAGGAACAGACCATAGTCTCATTAGTGCTACATTTCATTACAGCACACGTTCGCCAAATGTGCCACAAGTACTGTATAAATGGACATTTATAAACACAGTGTATTATTATTATATTATTTTATTCAGTGTAGTAAAAAAGTGCAAAAAAAATGCCGGATTACATACTGTGGGATCATAGAAACGAAATTCGATATTGCTACTGGGATGAACATCATCATGCAATTTTATTACGTATGCCAAATAGTAAATATTACACTATTTCTAAAGTGATTAAAGGCTAAACAAATTTCTTCTAACAAAAAAACGTCCGTCACGCGCTGCGTTAAATAAGCAGATTTCACACGTGCGTCACGTATTTGCATTTATATTCAAAAAGTAAATGTTCAATGAGAACAATATTTGGGGCTTCAAATAATTCGCTTCATTATATAACAGGTTATTGTTAATATGACATTAGTTGGGTTTACTGAAGGCCAAAAACTGAATAATGCCAATATCTCCGTTAATAATCAATATAATGAAACAACGCACGTAACAATATTTACAGAAAATTACATTTGCAATAAGATTGGCTCTATACACTTTTTCGATCCGACGCATAATAACAGAGATATTAATAATTTTCGAAATTCCTCCCATCTAAACCCTTTTCCCTCTATTCGGATTTCAGTTATTAACGAACTTGATCTTTAGCCTTTAGCTTTATACACACACACACACACACACACACACACACACACACACACACACACACACACACACACACACACATATATATATATATATATATATATATATATATATATATATATATATATATATATATATATAATATTGAACGGACCTCATTTTCGTCATCTACTACAGGTAGGAGGATTTTGGAAAATCGCTTTCTTTCTTTTTTTTCTCCTCCTCTGCCCCCGCTGTACCTTTGCGTTTCCCCACACCAGCGGCCTCCATTTATTAAGAGATATAAAATTTTGAATAGATAAATTGGGCCAGGTAACTTAGTCTAGCTCACCGAGCACAGCTAAGCATAAAAGTGCAATATTTGGGAGATTTAGTTTAAGTCCGAAAAGCCCTAGGGGAACCCGCAGCTGCGACTCCTTTGCCTCTATTCAGAGAAGTGGCAGCAAGAACCTAATTAACTAGCCTACATACGTAAAGCCTAAATACTAACCTAAACAATACATATATACATATAATTTACAAATAAGTACATACATACATGGAAAATCACGTTATGAGTACAACCTCAATAGCTGATTTACCTTATAAGAACTCTGCTATTAGAGAGTTTAAATGGGATAATTCGAAAATAAAAGGTACTAACGTGAGTCGAAAAGTGTTATAGAGCCAATCTTGTTATACTATTGATGCTCTACAATTGTTGTGGCATACATAATTCCGTCGTTCATCATATTGAGTGAGTTATCCGTACTTTTTGTTTTAGCAGATTTCCCTCAAGGGAAATCAGCTATTGAGGTCGTACTCATGACGTGATTTTCGAAAACTGTCTTGAAATGTCCATCCATCCTCCCCAGTAGATGACGAAAATGAAGTCGGTTCAAAATTATATATATATATATATATATATATATATATATATATATATATATATATATGTGTGGTGTGTTGTTCTTTTCGGAGCATTGGTCAATGTTGGTGAAATGAATCTTAGTTTATGCCAATATTTCGAGAATTTTTATTTTCTCTTCCTCAGGGCTGTAAAAATTACATGTACTACATTATAATATTGCACATTGGTGTTATACATTGTACACAAGCACAATTATATATATATATATATATATATATATATATATATATATATATATATATATATATTTGTCTGTTAACGCTCTAGCGGTCGCAATTTTTGTTTGATCATTACCAAACTCGATATGTAAACGTTTTATGTAAAAAGACAGACAAAGTTCGTTAATGGCTGAAATTGAACCATTGGAAGGTGGGGGGTTGAGAGGGGAGGATTTTCAAAAATTAGAAATATCTCCGTTAATATACGTCGGATTGAAAAATTATATAGAATCAATCTTATTGCAAATTAAATTTACTATAAATAATGTTATATACATTTATTCTTTATCTTGAATATTAACCGAGATATTTGTATTTTTCTGTTTTCAACTTCTGAGATGAGATTGGCTAACTTCGGGTCTAGTCGTGAGTTTCCGTCAAAAGCTAATTCGGGCCCTTTCTTTAACTATTTGACTCTCTATTCGAAATTATAAAACTTCACGTCTGAAATGTGCTTAGTTTACTCAGCCCCTGCGTGACGGACTTTTTAGCTTCCAGCAAACTTCTACTCATCGGATTTCTAACTTAGAAATAGAAAATAGATGGCGAGATGAGACTACCAATGTGTCGTGGGGAAAATGGTTAGTTTATGCAGTCGCTGTGTGACGGCCTTTTCCAATTTCAAATAAGCCGGTTGCCACAAGATCAGACTTATAAAAGGGTTTTGCTCCCTTTGAGAAGAGAAGGTCAACACAAAGCAAATAGGATTTTTCTTTTTTTATTATTATTATTTGGGTTCGGGACGCAGGCTTAGAGTAAGGGAAGGGCGTAGGAGGCGAACGTTTGCCAGGATAATCTGAGCATTAGTAGGGTATTCCCGATCCAACCCTAATGAGAACAGAGCTGACGAGATTTCCTTCCAGCTAAAATACCTTTAATCCGAGCGAATCCTTTCAGAATTACAGCCCTACGCTACCAAAGACAATAGGCTCTTTATTCCAGTAACGGCCACTCTTATTACTTTTAAATCCGAATTAGCATTGAATGTCCTTATCCTTCGTTCTCTTCTGCATCTTCCGACCATTTTTCTCCCTTTGCGCGAACACGGAGAGCGAAAATCCAACATGAATAAATTAAAATGCAAAGGAGCGCCAACGGAGTGCAGATGAAAGAATTTAGTGAAGTAGGTTTATTTACGGTTATAAGGTCTTTACCATACTGCCGCCCTAGTCTCCAATAAGGGCAGAATTTTGCTATTAGAGATTCTGCACAAAGAGCTTTCCCAAAATATGCTGTCATCCTTAATATACTGCTTCCCAAAAATCTCAGGTTTTTGGATGGCCTCGGTATCATTCACAGATTTTGGAATGGTCAGTTCTTTTACGGCAAAAATAGCACTGAGCGTTCGTTGATGTATACTATACGAAGAACATTGCTATAAACAATGTAAACAAATAAATTAATTTTTTTTAGCAGATTTCCTTTTAAGGCAAACGACCTATTGAGATTGTACTCATACACGTGCATGGTTATTGTCATGCGGTGATATTCGAAAAAAAATCTGACTATGACTTTTTTTTATTTTATTTATTTATTTATACAGGAGCACCCGCATCTTGGCGATTTAGCTCAAAGTTTCACAATGTAAAATAAAAAAGAAATTGTAGAAAAATAACAAAAACTGAAACAACAAATAAAAAATTAAATACAACAAATAATCATTAAATACTAGTAACAAAGACAATTAATAAACATCAAACATAAATAAACATTAGACTAGTAATAAAGACAACAATTTAAAATGGTTTTAATACAAAAAAAAAATGTATGTTATTCCTATATACTAGTACATTTATATTATATTTTTTTTATTTATTTAGTTTTGTGCCCCACAGCGATGGTTATTTGCATTATTAGGATGATATATTTACTCCCTCATGAGCTTACCTTTTTTTGTACTTTTATATTATGGAAAATATTTCTTTAATATCTGATTCTTTCTTATATCCGTGTTTTGTCCAAAGAATACAATAAAAGTTAACCCTTTTAAATCTTTTTAGGTATGCTTTTCTATGTTGTATTATATGTTTTTGTAAATGTTGATGTGCTTTAGAAATGTTAGTATTTGTGGGATATATTGGCTGCTGTCAGTTAATAGTTCTGTCATATCGAGGGGTATGTGAATGTTTTCTCGTTGGATGCAGTCTGTCAGTATGTGTTTTATCGCAAGGTGTTTGTTGCAGTTTGCATATAAATGACGAAAATAAGGTCTAATCAAAATTATATATATATATATATATATAAAACCTCACTCAATTTTTGTTTGATCGTTACCAAACTCAATATATAAGCGTCTCATGTAAAACCAATGATCTAATTCGTTAATGGCTGAAATCGGACAGGGGAGGGGGGGGTAGAAAAGGTGAAAATCGAAAATTGAAAATATCTCTTTTCATATGAGTTGGATCCATAAATTTTTTATGACCAATCTTGTGTCAAATTAAAGTTCCTATAAAACTTCTATCCTTTTTTTTTTTAGCAGATTTCCCTTAAGGGAAATCAGCTATTGAGGTTGTACTCATGACGGAATTTTCGAAATTTTTCTTCAAATGTCCATTTATAGTATGCTGTCTAAATATATAAAACATACGAAAGGCTGTGACCCTGCTATGTAAACAAAACAAGGAAGGTTACTATAACCCTAGTCATAGTGCAATAAGAATGTATAATAGTTTATAGATTATTTAGTCTTGGTAAGTAATAATAAGAAAAAAAAAACACCCTTTTACAATAATGTGTAATAACAATGTGCAATATTATAAAGTAGTACATGTAATTTTACAGCCCATAATATTATAAAATAAATATTCTGTAAATATCGTCATAAACAAAGATTTATTTCACCAAATTTGACCAAAACTCCGAGAAGAATAACACACCCTATATAAATACAACCTGGTCGAAAACATCAGCACAATTATATATATATATATATATATAAATTGTAACCTCTGTCTGTACATTGATTTTTTTCGCGAAATTTCACGATAACTTTTCGTTTCACATGTCATAGACACCATAACTGCATTTTGTTTCTTTGGTGTCTGTTTGTTTGTTTGTTTGTTACCTTTTCACGCATAAACGGCTGAACCGAATTTTATGAAACTTGGTATGTATATTACTACTAGCCCAACTTAGACTTTAGGCTATATTAATATTCTCTAAGACAAACAGGAGTGGGGGTTATAAGGGATGCCTGAAATTAAAAATAGCGATATTTCGTTTCCTATTGCTTTTTCAGCAAATATGCACATAACAAAAGTTGTTTATTTTGTTATTTAGAGTAACTTTTGTTATATGCCCTTTTTTTCATATACCGAAGTACAAAGGCGTTATACGCTAAAAATTATAGCGGGAGTCAACAATTTTATTTGGCACAAAAGACTCAACCGAACTAAATAAAACACTCAGTGTATGTGTGTTCATTATGTGTATTAGCACTAACGCCTTCCTTATAATAAGCCATACTAACATTTCTAGGGACGGGGAGGAGTGGGGGTTATAAGGGAGGCCTGAAATTAATAATAGTGATTTCCTATTGGGGTTTCGGCAAATATGCACATAACAAAAGTTGTTTATTTTGTTATTTAGAGAAATTTGCTCAACACTTCTTTTCAATATGAACTACCAGGTACCTCAGCTGAAAAAATTAATTCAAAAAAAATTATGTCAATATTTTCTCCTTAATAATTCAAATCTATGCATAATGCACAAGGAAACGGGAAATATGAAAAAATGCAGCACAGTGAAGACTTAAATAAAAAATTAATTTTATTATTAACAAATACCCAGAAACTACGGGTGTTACCACTAAACACTGTGATGGTTAAATGTCAAAATATTGTGCAAAATAAAGCCTTGCCAAAAGTATACCATCACCATTCAGCTCAAATGAATTCCCGAGCGAAGCCGGGTCTTTGAGCGAGTCTATATATATATATATATATATATATATATATATATATATATACATATTTGTCTGTTACCGCTGTAGCGGTCCCAATTTTTGTTTTATCGTTACCAAACTCGATATTTAGTCGTTTTATGGAAAAAGAAAGATCAAGTTCGTTAACGGCTGAAATCGGACCAGTGAGAGGGGGGGTTTGAGAAGAGGATTTTCGGAAATTCGAAATATCTCCGTTATTATAAGCCAGATTGAAAGATTGTACAGAATCAATCTTATTGCAAATTAAATTTACTATAAATATTGTTATATACATTTATTCTCTATCTTGAATATTAACCGAGATATTTGCATTTTTATTATATCTGGCCCGCTCGCGGACGAGAGTGACTTTCCCGCCAAAAGCTAATCCGGCCGTTTCCTTAACTGCTTGACTCTCGTGAAATTCCCCTATTGTAAAACTACTTCACGTGGGAAATCTGCTTAGTTTACGCAGCCCCTGCGTGACGGACTTCTTCTCTTTATTTTGAGTATTAACCAAGATTATTATATGAAAATATTTTAGTTTTCTGCCACCACTAAACTCCCAGTTTTAATCATGGCTAAAACTAAAGGTCAAGTTCACTAATGGCTGATATTCGACCAGAGGAATGGGGGTTGAGAGGGGGGATTTCGAAAATTAAAAATATCTCCGTTATTATACATCCTATTGAAAAATTGTATAGAACCAATCTTATTGCAGATTTAATTTTGTCTTATTGCAATATATGTTTTGTCAATAACTTGATTATTAATTGATATTATTGTATTTTCTAGTTTCAGTAAACCCCCAGTTTTAGCCATCGCACTTTAACAATAAGCAAATATAGCATTATAAGGTTCTAGGTTAAATAGTACTCTAAGGTTAAAGGTATACCAAGGTCAACGAATCTTTACTTGAAGAGATAAATGCAAATAATTATTGGTATGACGCCATCGATTAACATTTTATTGATAGGTCACTTCGGCTCATCCGACGTTTATTTGGAAAAAGAGAATATAAGGTGAGATGAAATCTGTAGTGTGTATTGCCAACCCTTGGGAAATCTTCCGGAGTTTACGAAGCGCCTGCGTAACGGACTGCCATAAGTATTTATTCTATTCTTATTTATTAACGTCCACTATTAAAAACACGAATAATATTGTAATAGAAAGAGATGTAATGTATTAATTATCTGGATATTAGTCCTTGAAGAGTTAAGAGGTAATGCAGCTTGAAACAAGGATAAATGAAGGAATCCTGTATAGAAATACTCCTTTATCAAATATAGCACATAATGATATACTAATAATTACTAAGTGGCTTCAGGAGGTAATAAGCAAACAGAGAAATTAAGTGTAATATCTCACCGTGAAAAGCTCTTTACAAACAAGAAGACAAGAAGGCGGCATGCTGAGCTCACAGAACTACATTTAATAGAAAAAGGAAACTGAGTTTTGTACGTTCTACACCAATTTAGGTGCATACAATGAAACATTCGTTTCAACTAAATGTATGGCATAGGAATATCAGATAAGCCAAATGGTAATATAGGATTCCCTGGATGGTCTGCAAGTGATAAATGGGAGGGAAGAATTACTGCAGTTACCAACAGGCTCGGCTATTCTTTACTTAAAAATATAGATGTGTTCAACAATGGATTTTCTCCCTTGTATTTATTTTATTGTTTAATGTTATTCAGTATTTTTCTTTTCTACAATATTAATACTACAATTAATTGTTTAACCATAAAATATAACTCTCGAAAAAAAAGGAAGGTGAGAAGGATGCTTGAACCTATGTGTATGTATGTATCTTAAAGTGCGCCAGTGCTACTGTGTTTCACCTTCAGTCTAAAGATCTCAGATTCTCATTACTTGAATGACCGAAAATAAAGAAATGTAGGTCTCCAGTTCGCTATCTTAGTACTCTCTGCATACCACAGCAGCGGAAGTGTAGTAAGAAAATTGGTCCGAACCCACCATCCACAAGATTAAGTATTCTGACTCCTGGATACCATCTAGAGGTCTTGTTTACTTTACCTACACCAGTTCCTTATTTCTAAAAGAATGATTTATCTTATTATTAAATTAATTTCGCCTGGGCAATAGGAATTTATTTAATGGCCGAATTCATAAAATTAATTCCTTATTCTCACCCTGGCTAGAAAAGGGTGTTAACCTGTAGATAACCCGTCCCAAGTAGCCTTAGTTGCAAAAAGGGGACGTTAATACAAATAAATAAATAAACGCGTGAGAAGCCCGTTCTCTCGAGGTGCTACACATTAAAATTTTTTCATTTAAATGGGTGGGGGAAGGCAGTCTCCTAGTAAGGCTTGAGGGATCCCCTAAGGGAAGCCGCTAGGGAGGGGCAGGTACAAGTCTTGACATGAGAGGTGCATTTGTGTCAGTCTGAATATTTGCATTCATCTTATTACTGATTTTTTATTTCTATACACTCCACTATGTCTACCATGTTGTAAAAATAAATTGTGAGGTGCCACAAAACTTTGTCCTAAATAACCTGATCCATCACCCTCACCACCAGCAGAAAATAAAAATGATGCATTAAAATCTTTTCTGCGTATTACAAGTCCAAGATGCATTTGGTACCGTGAGTATTAAAGATTAATTCAGAATTAGTTGAATATTCTTGGAGGCCAATCGAATCAAAAGGTATAAGAATTGTTGGGACAAAGACCACTCTAGGACTTGGAGGTAGGATTAACAAGGTTAAAAGTTTCCCGAGGGATAATCTCTTGGGGAGAGAGAGTTAGAGGCTATTAGGGGTCTCTAATCAGTTTTACTTGGCCCAGAAAACCTTCTCTTCTTACAGCCGTCCACCAACCAATCAACTAAATAAACTCCGGGGGCCCTTCCTTCCATCTCAGGGGAATTCCTAATTTTTCATTTTAAAAGTGGGCGACTTCTTCCTAAGTAATGAATGAAGAGGTCCTGTCTAGCCAATAACAAAAACTCTGATAAATCTCAAGTGGAAATCGATTTTACTTGGATTACTAAAAAGCTATTTTGAAGCTGACAAAGGCTATTTTATGATTGAAATTTAAGTGATTAGAAAGTAAATTATAAAATAGTACTTTAAAAGGAAATTATTGTATATTTCTTTTAACAAATTAAAAAATACAGACACCTCCTTCATGACTGTCATTTACTAATTAAAGCTAGGACAAGATAAGAAGAATATACAACATCAGTCATTAGACGAACTAGCTTTGTTCTCTGAATTTTTAAAAGAACTTAACAGATTTGCTAAGAAAATAAACTTCTCAGTCATTATTAATAACTTCACAATAGCTATTTTAGTTACTTATGGTTTCATCATTCCTCTTATTTAATTTTTTGGTTTAATTTATTTATTTTAATTACTCTAGATTATATTTCCTTGTTAACAATTCATAAATGATTGAAACAATAACAAAGGAATCAATATGAGGAAGATGGAGGTAGGGAATGCTACAGAGCGGTTAACGAGACAGGAGAAAAATATTAAAATATAACAAAATATTTCCCACTCCCAATAAAAAAAATCTTAAGTTATTTCACAAAAAATTATTGATTTAATTCTTCAATAATAAGGTTAATTAGAAATGTTTTGTAATTCTGATTAATAATTCCTTAGATAGTTCGATACCACTTACAATAACATAATTTTATTATCATTTATTAACGCCCACGTTTTGCTTATATAGCCATTAATTAGCCAATTGGAAAATGTTATCTACAGGTTGCCACCCGTTTTTGGCCTGGGTGGGAATTTTGTTTAATGAGTTCGTCAATAAATAAATTTTGCCCAGGGGAGAAACGAATTCGCCACTCTAGGTTGACCATGTGAGATTAAGGTCAATGGTTAAACTCACAAGGCTAACCTGAAACACTAACATAATATTATTTTATATACAATCTGGTGTGTGTATGTGTGTGTGTGTGTGTGTGTGTGTGTGTGTGTGTTTGTGTATGTGTGTATAATAAAAAGATACCCAAGGCCTAATTTTGGCTAGTAACGAACTTACCCATTAGTTTTTACTTTTTGAACGTTTAAAATGAAGGGGTAATGTGAATGTGAGAATATATATATATATATATATATATATATATATATATATATATATATATATATATAAAATTGTAACCTCTGTCTTTACATTTATTTTTTTCACGAAATTTCACAATAACTTTTCGTTTCACATGCCATAGACACCATAACTGTATTTTGTTTTTTTCGTGTATGTTTGTTTGTTTGTCTGTTTGTTACCTTTTCACGCATAAACGGCTGAACCGAATTTTATGAAACTTGGTACGACAAACAGGAGTGGGGGTTATAAGGAAGGCCTGAAATTAAAAATAGCGATATTTCGTTTCCTATTGGGTTTTCGCTAAATATGCCCAAAACAAAAGTTGTTTATTTTGTAATTTAGAGTAACCTTTGTTATATGCACTTCTTCCGTATATGGAAGTATAAATGAGTTATACGCTAAAAACTATAGCGGGAGTCCACAATTTTATTTGGCACAAAAGACTCATGCGAACTAAACCAAACTCGGTATGTGAATTAGCACTAAAGCCTTCCTTATAATAAGCCATACCAACATTTCTAGTGGGAGTTATAAGGAAGGCCTGAAATTAGAAGTAGTGATATTTCATTTCCTATTCCATTTTCGGCAAATATGCACATAACAAAAGATGTTTATTTTGTTATTTAAAGTAACTTTTTTTATATACACTATCGGCGTATACGGAAGTATAAAGGCGTTATACGCTAAAATTTATAGCGGGAGTCAACAATTTTATTTGGCATAAAAGACTCAACCGAACTAAATAAAACACTCAGTATTTGTATTAGCACTAATGCCTTCCTTATAATAAGCCATACTAACATTTCTAGGGACGGGCAGGAGTGGGTGTTATAAGGGAGGCCTGAAATTCAAAATAGTGATATTTCGTTTCCTATTGGGGTTTCGGCAATTATGCACATAACAAAAGTTGTTTATTTTGTTATTTGGAGTAACTTTTGTTATATACACTTTCGTCGTATACCTAAGTATAAATGAGTTATACGTTAATAACTCCTAATTCAAATCTATGCATAATGCACAGGAAACGGGAAATATGGCAATATGGAGGACAGTGAAGTCTTAAATAAAAAAATTATTGTATTATTAACAAATCCACAGAAACGACGGGTATTTACTCTAAACACTGGGACGGGTAAATGTCAAAACATTGTGCAAAGTAAAGCCTTGCCAAAAAAATACTATCACCATTCAGCCTCAAATGAATTCCCGAGCGAAGCCGGGTATCTGAGCTAGTATATATATATATATATATATATATATATATATATATATATATATATATATATATATGGGTTTACAGAAAAAAAAGTGAACGTATGAATATGTAAGCAATAACTGGACAAAATCGGTATAGAATTAAAGTAAAAAATGTTCTAAAAATTGCGTCTTCAGACAATCTGAATAGCTAATTTTCCCTCAAAGTAGTCAACATTTTACTATAATGGTGAAGCTGGCCAATTAAATCCTATAATGTCTGAGTAGCAACAAAATGTATAGAACAAATATATTAAGATCTTGTAAATATGTCGAGGACTTTTATAATGAAAAATTACGATTTCGGGGTCATATTTACGTTTTTCCATTGTCCCATATTTAAAATGAACTTTTCCTGGTTAAATTTCTTCGTCATTCATTCATCTTAAAAATACAGCAAGTAAGACTTCCACAAATGCTATTATAATAAACTAGCTCAGATACCCGGCTTCGCCCGGGAATTGATTTGAGGCTGAATGGTGATGGTATTTTTTGGTAAGGCTTTACTTTGCACACTATTTTGACATTTACCCATCCCAGTGTTTAGGGTTAATACCCGTTGTTGGCATTTGTTAATAATAAAATTAATTTTTTATGTAAGACTTCACTGTCCTCCAAATTGTCATATTTCCCGTCTCCTGTGCATTATGCATAGATTTCAGTTATTAAGGACAAAATATTAACGTAGATTTGAATTAATTTTTCCAGCTGAGGTACCTCATAGTTCAAATTGGAATGAATTGTTGAGCATATCAATATTTCTACGCAAATTACTTGCTCCACACATTGTTCCTGGAGAAATGTATAAAACAAAAGTTAATCTAAATAACAAAGTAAACAACTTTTGTTATGTGCATGTTTGTCGAAAAACAAATAGACAATGAAATATCGCGAATTTTTATTTCAGGCCTCCCTTATAACCCCCACTCCCGTTCTAACCTAAACATTTTAATATAGCTTATAATCATGGAAGAATTAATGCTAATTGACATACCGAGTTTTGTTAAGTTCGGTTCAATCGTTAGCGCCCAATAAAACAGTTGACTCCCGCTTTAGTTTATAGTGTATATCACCTTTATACTTTGTTAAAAGACAAAAATGAATATCACAAAAGTTACTTTAAATAACAAAATAAACAACTTTTGTTACGTTCATATTTGCCGAAAAACGAATAGAAAACGAAATACCGCTATTTTAAACTCAGGCTTCCCTTATAACCCCCACTCCTGTTCGTCTCAGAAAATATTAATATAGGCTAAAGTTTAAGTTGGGTTAGTAGTAATATATGTACCAAGTTTCATAAAATTCGGTTCAGCCGTTACGCGTGAAAAGGTAACAAACAAACATATACGAAAGAAACAAAATGTAGTTATGGTGTCTATGACATGTGAAACGAAAAGTTATCGTGAAAATTCGCGAAAAAAATCAATGTACAGACAGAGGTTACAATTATATATATAATCACCAGCTGATTATCAAAAACACCAGCAGCTGAGTAGATGTAAAGAAGCTGGGTGAAGCACATGCCTGAACAGAAAGATAAGCAACACTGAAGGAAAAAAAATAACCCCACGAAGAGAGGTGAGAGGATAAGGGGCAATTAAAGAGCACTTATCACAACTGCAGGCCCTCTGCCTCCTAATCAACTAATCGAACTCTCACAAGCCACTTACTACACTCGATTAACAATCGATACTAATGGACCATCTTCCTTTCTTAATCCTTTCCCCCAAATTCCGGAACCAGTTAAAACAACCGAATCAGGCAACTAAAAGCCAGAAGGAGGTGACTACAATCAATTGTGTGTTCAGGAAGTTTCATCTTACAATAAGAGCTTTCCAAACAACTTATAGTGAAGAGGATTTTAGAGAAATAATGACCAAGACTATACTGAACTGATAGTGGATACAATTGCACAGAATTGATAACGAACAGCAATGTAGGGAATTCATCTTGAGAAACTGTAAAGAATTAATAGCGGCTAGTATTTACTGAAATGATAGTGACCAGCATGTGATAGTGACGACGAAAATTTATAGCATAAAGCTTTGTAAAAAATTGATGGAGAATCGAATTTACAGAACTACTAGTAACTAGTACTGTAAGCAAGTGATATATAGTGAATATTTTTATTTATTTATTTATTTGGAGCTTGGCAGCTTTGGCGATGTTGCCCTGGGAAAAAAAACAACATAAAAACAAAAAAAAAACAAAAATAAAACGAAACGAAACAAAATTAATTTAAACGAAACATAAAACAATATAACAGAATTGTAACATGAAACATAGAATAGTAACACAAAACAGAAATGAAACACAAAAACAGGAATGGAACGGAAATAGAAACAGACAAACAGAATTGAAACGAAAAACAGGACTGTAATGGATCACAATACCAAATGGAAAACAAAACACAGAATTGGAAATCAAAAACAAAATGGAAAACAGAAACCAGAAATAGAACAAAAAAAAAATGGAAAAAAAAATAACAGAAATAGAAATCAAAAACAAAATGGAAAACAAAAACCAGAAATAGAAATCAGAAACAAAATGGAAAACAAAAAACAGAAATAGAAATCAGAAACAAAATGGAAAACAAAAACCAGAAATAGAAATCAGAAACAAAATAGAAAACAAAAAACAGAAATGAAACAAAAACAAAATAGAAAACAAAAAACAGAAATGAAACAAAAACAAAATAGAAAACAAAAAACAGAAATGAAACAAAAACAAAATAGAAAACAAAAAACAGAAATGGAACAAAAACAAAATGGAAAACAAAAACCAGAAATGGAACAAAAACAAAATGGAAAACATAAATCAGAAATGGAACACAAAAACAAAGACAGAAATGGAACATAAAAACAAAATACAGAAATGGAACACAAAACCAAAATGGGAAACAAAAACGGAAATGGAACACAAAAATAGAAATAAAACAAAAACAGAAATGGAACACAAAACCAAAATGGGAAATAAAAACGGAAAGGGAACACAAAATAGAAATAGAACAAAAACAGAAATGGAACACAAAACCAAAATGGGAAATAAAAACGGAAATGGAACACAAAAATAGAAATAGAACAAAAACAGAAATGGAACACAAAACCAAAATGGGAAATAACAACAGAAATGGAACACAAAAACAAAATGGAAAACCAAAATCAGACATGGAACCCAAAAAAGAAACAGAAAACAAAAATAGAACTCAAATAATAGAAATTGAACAATAAATTGAAATCGATCAATAATTTATAATTTGAAATAATAATCAATAAATTGAAATTAACAATCAATAATCAATCGAACACAACAAATTGACAAACAAAAAATAGAATCCAAAACAATTTAAAAAACCGAAAAGTGAGAATTGTAAAAATAAACTTGGATAATAGGAAATTAAAAAAAAAATATTAAACAAAATATAATAAAATATATAAATTGTTGAATAATAAATTGATTGAAGCATTGAGGAAAATTGATAGTGGTCTTGCTAACAGCAAACTACGGATTTGATAGTCTAGAACTAAAGACCTACGTTGTTGAGGACTATAATGATTTAAAACAATGGACTGTGAGACTCTTTGACTATTTTCTAAATTAAATTAAAATATACCTTCTACATATTTTCTCATCAATTTTTTAAGTTAGTTTATTTCAACAAAAAAGTATCTTAATGAATTCAAGGAAATATATTTAACGAACTAAATTTTATGATATTTAGTGGACTGGAGTCTAAATATCTCAGACAAGCTAACATAAAAACCAAGGCTGTCAACATTCAACCAATTTATATTTCGAATTTATTTTCAAGGCAAGGTTCGTTGAAAATGAGTACTTTCGTATTCACATTTACAAATATTATTGTTATTCAAGACCATAAAAAAGTCCGTCACGCAGGGGCTGCGTAAACTAAGCAGATTTCCCACGTGAAGTTTTACAATAGAGAAATCTGCCAAATAACAACTGTAGTAGTAAGAAACCTCTAAACCTAAAAAACATTATTTAGAGCGTAATAACCCAGTAGTTTCTAGCCCAAAAAACAGTTAACCTAACCTCTAAACCTATTCACGAGGGACGATAGTTATGGAAACGGCCGCCAGAGCTCTCGTCGGAAACTCCGAACATAGCCTATTGGTGACACGCAGAATACAAATGCAAATATCTCGGTTAATATTCAAGATAGAGAATTAATGTATAGAACATTATTTATAGTAAATTTAATTTGCAATAAGATTGGTTATATGCAATCTTTTGATCCGTCGTATGGTAACGCAGTTATATCGAATTTTCGAAAATCCTCCCCTATAAACCCCCCCTCCCACTGGTCCGATTTCAGCCGTTAACGAACTTGATCTTTCTTTTTACATAAAACGCTTAAATATGAAGTTTGGTAAGGATCAAACAAAAATTGCGACCGCTAGAGCGGTAACAGACAAATATATAGATAGATAGATATATATATACAGTTTTGAACGGACCTCATTTTCGTCATCTACTAGGTAGGATCGATGGACATTTGAAGAAAAATGTCGAAAATTCCGTCATGAGTACAACCTCAATAGCTGATTTCCCTTAAGGGAAATCTGCTAATAGAGAAACTATTCTCATTTAGTTATTAACTAACTAATAAGTTTAAATAATTTTTTTTCGCTTTTGAGCCATCAGAGTATCTCTGAGAGACTTCTATTGGAGCAGTTTCAATTTACTACAACATAGAGGTTCTACCATTTGTGCCTACGTTTGTAGAACTAAAGAGATTCAACTCTTGAAAATTGATCCACAAAAACTCTTTTCCCAAAATCATTCTACTCTAGATGTTTGTCTTAAACAATTTTCAAGAATGTTAGTTTTGAAGAAATGCAGGCGGGTTGATTTGTGTTCTTAATTTCTAATCGGTAGGAAGAAACGAAAACTCATCCTCAAAATTAATATACTGGACATGAATATTTATTAGATAATATATACTTCGAAGTGTTAGTTAGATAATATACTTCAAAGTGGATGTCAGTCACAGAAGCTAAGAAAGTAATGCTACAGTAATGTTGGCAACTTTTCGAGAAATATACTTCCTTTCTTAAATCGAGGGTTATGGATCACTATGTTATGCTCTTGAATTTCTACGGCGAGTAAGGAAAAGAATCTAGGTACAGTATTCAGGTTCAGTGGAAGAGTAAAATAATAAAAGTCCGTCACGCAGGGGCTGCGTAAACTAAGCAGATTTCCCACGTGAAGTAATACAATAGAGAAATCTCCATACAAGAGCCCAACAGTTACCTTATTATCTTCCTTTTTACATAAAACGATTAAATTCCGAGTTTGGTAACGATCAAACAAAAATTGCGACCGCTAGAGCGTTAACAAACAAATATATATATATATATATATATATATATATATATATATATATATATATAAAATTTTGAACGGACCTCATTTTCGTCATCTCCTGGGTAGGATCGATGGACATTTGAAGAAAAATTTCGAAAATCGCATCATGAGTACAACCTCAATAGCTGATTTCCCTTAAGGGAAATCTGGTAATAGATGGTTGCTATATGAAAACTAGCAAAAGAGCGACGTAGGCATGAAGTCGTGATATATTATCAATGTTTATAGTGTGACATAAGAAAGGAAATATATTATCCGAAACGTCAGCAACACTGTAACATTATGTTTATATTGTGACATCGAGTTTGGAGTCATCTATATCAACAGTATATAGTTATTGATAATACGGACAAGGTTACCAAAGCAACACCCTTAGTCACATCCCAGCTAGGAGCTGCACAACCTTGAATCAAGAAGAAAAGTCCACCACAATTTCAGATTTCAGTCAATAACTAATATCATCTTCAGCGTTGACTGAAACGGCTAAATATCCAGTACGGTATAGGTCAAATATACATTTTCGAGTAAAGATCGAAAAATCTTAATTGATGTCGTCATCACATATTTGCATGTGTCTCAAAAAGTAATAGTTCAATAAAAACCTTACGTAATATTTAACCTTGGAATGGAGTGGTTCATGACAGAACAGCTTATAGCTAATATGACATGAGTAGGAGTGGCGGTTTACTGAAAACAAAATCCGGAAATATTTTGGTTAATACTAATACTAATAGACATAAATGTATAAAACAACATTTATAGAACATTACATTTGCAATACGATTGATTCTTTACAATATTTAGATCCGACAGATATTTAAATTTTTCGAAAGTCTCCCCCTCTAAAATCCCCCCCCCACTCAATGATCCGATTTTAGCCGTTAACAAAATTCATCTTCATTTTTACATAAACCTTTTTAGCATATTTCCCATAAGGACAATCAGCTATTGAGGTCGTACTCATGACGCGAGTTTCGAAAAATTTCTTCAAATGTCCATCGATCCTACCCAAGAGATGACGAAAATGAGGTCCGTTCAAAATATATAATTTTATATATATATAATTGTCGGATCGAAAACTTATACAGAATGAATCTTATTGCAAATTAAATTTACTATAAATAGTGTTATATACATTTATTCCGTATCTTGAATATTAACCGAGATATTTGCATTTTTTTCTGTTTTCAGCTTCTGAGATGAGATCGGCTAACTTCGGGTCTAGTCGTG
The DNA here is from genome assembly GCA_019009955.1 of Riptortus pedestris. Classification (NCBI taxonomy): domain Eukaryota; kingdom Metazoa; phylum Arthropoda; class Insecta; order Hemiptera; family Alydidae; genus Riptortus; species Riptortus pedestris. Next base: position 25,958,389 of record CM032230.1, on the reverse strand, counting down.
AGTTTCCGTCAAGAGCTAGTTCGGGCCGTTCCCATAACTATTCGGCTCTCTATTCTGAAATTTCTCTATTGTAAAACTTCACGTGGGAAATCTGCTTAGTTTACGCAGCCCCTGCGTGACGGACTTTTAATGTCGAGTTTGACAGAAATTGCGATCGCAAGAGAGTTAACAGAAATATATTTCCTCTTGGGGAGGATTGGTGGACTTTGAAGACATTTTTCGAAAATCCCATTATGAGTACAACCCATAAGGGAAATCCGCTAATAAAAAATAGGAGGTGGTTTTAATAAATTTCCTTTGCCAGCAAATTGGGGCTGTTAGCTTAGCCATGTGTGATAAGAAGTAAGTCTCAATTTCACTTCGGTCTTGAAGTCGTGAATTCGATTCTCAACTGGGCAATAGAAATTAGTGACGACTTATTAAATAAATTCCATAGTCTCACTCTAGTTCGAAAAGGATGGGAACCTGCAGATAACCCACCCCAATTAGCCTTAGCAGCACAAAATAAAATATGTTAATAAATAACATTTAACGAGCAAATTTATTGATTTTTCACAGTCGCTAATAACTGTCACCCTTTTTTTTGATAAATGATTTGGGCATAAATCATAAATAGGGACTCCAGAATTTTGTTTACATTTTATTACTTGATCCCAACATGTTTCGAACTTCCGTTATCTAGTCCCTTGCCAATACAATTAGATGTACATTTAGTGCATAATTCACTCAACCTGTACATGCTCATCAAATAAAGTACAACACGTAGTGGCTTTATGAACTAAGTAATTTTAAATGTACTGCGATAAAAACTTCTCGTATTATTTATTTTATTTATTCCTTCGAACGCTATGTATAAAGGTTTGTAGTTTCAACTAGTCAAGGGCTTATTGTGAAAATTACGTAAGAATGGGGACTTAGAAAAGGCTGAAAAAAATGAAAATAACTCCGTTTATATTTGAGTTGGAGCAAGACATTTAGAAAAATGACTGAAGAAACAGCATCATAAAAAAGATTAATTAAATATTATTTTTCGTTCCAATACATGGAATAAAGGAAATATTTACGAATTTTCATTTTGATCCTTTTCTAAACCACACTTATTCCCAGAATTTAGAAATGATTGAAATTTGTTCTTTATTATCTTGATGAAATTTACATGAAACGGTAAAATATTGAGTTTGGCTTTGATCAAATAAAAAGTCATTTACTATCTATGGGTATTTCAAGAAAATTGAAAAATTGTGAGTAAAACATCAATTCTGATTCACTTCAGAAATTGGGCTTTTATATGAAATATCAAGATAATATGAACGGATCTTCTTGAGAGGCGGCAAGACGAGTCACGAAATACGGAGCACGGAAGGTCACTCAATCAGTGATTTCCCACGGGAATTATGCTATATTATTCTGACGTTTGTAATATATACATACCTACCTTCCAGGAAGTCCTCAGTCATCGCAAAGTGTGTGTGTATGTGTGCGTGCGCGTGTGTAAAAGCCCACACACACGATGTCAAAAATAGGATAGCCTCAAATGATTTTTTAGCAGATTTCCCTTGAGGGAAATCAGCTATTGAGGTCGTACTCATGACGCGATTTTCGAAAAATTTCTTCAAATGTCCATCGATCCTACCCAGGAGATGACGAAAATGAGGTCCGTTCAAAATTATATATATATATATATATATATATATATATATATATATATATATATATATTTGTCTGTTAACACTCTAGCGTTCGCAATTTTTGTTTGATCGTTACGAAACTCGATATTTAACTGTTTTATGTAAAAAGACAGATAAAGTTCGTTAATGGCTGATATCGGACCAGAGGGAGGGGAGGGGGTTTAGAGGGGGATTGTCGTAAATTCGAAATATCTCCGTTATTATGAATCGGATCAGAAAAATTGTATATAACAAATCGTATTGCAAATTAAATTTACTATAAATATTGTTATATACGTTTATTCTCTATCTTGAATATTAACCGAGATATTTGCATTTTTCTGTTTTCAGCAAACCGCCACTTCTACTCATGTTACGTAAACAATACTCTGCTACATAATAAATCACATTATTGGAAATTTAAATGCCGAAAATTGTATTCAAAAGACCTTTATTATACGGTACATGCAAATATGTCCTGGTGACTCCCCCCCCCATCTTAAAGTTTTGGACTTCTAAAATTTTATTGATTGAGATAACAATTATTCTGACTCATTATTAATTACAGTACTAGATATAGTAAATAGTTCTCAATAAAAGTAATGTGTTATTTCTGATATATTTCAGTAATTGTTTTTCATTCCGGTGTGAGGCGGGCAGACCCGTTTGTTTACATTTCTAACCTAACGCTTCCTGTCGGCAGGTTATTGAAATTGGATGAAACATTTCTTATTTCCGTTTGTATTTATTCACGGTGGTGTTGTGTTACCAGTATGTATATTTATCTATTACTAAACTTCACGAGGGAAATCTGCTTATTTTACGCAGCCCCTGCGTGACGGACTTTTTTTCGAGTAAATCGGATGGACTGGCCCAAAAATCTCGTCAGTCTGTTCGGCCGCTTGATACTCTGCCATTTAAAAAGGCCGTCACGCAGGGGCTGCGTAAACTAAGCAGATTTCCCTCGTGAAGTTTAGTAATAGATAAATACTGGTAACACAAAACCACCCTGAATAAATACAAACGGAAATAAGAAATGGTCCATCCAATTTCAATAACCTGCCGACAGGAGGCGTTAGCTTAGAATTGTAAACAATCGGGTCTGCCCGCTTCACACCGGAAAGAAAAACTATTACATACTGATATATGTCAGAATATAACATATTAATTTTATTGAGAACTATTTACTATACCGAGTAATGTAATTAATAATGAGTCAGAATAATTGTTATCAATCAAATTTTAGTAGTCGAAAACCTTAAGACGGGGGGGGGGGAATCTCCAGGACATATTTGTATGTATCTCGTATAATAAAGGTCTCTTGAATAAAATTTTTGGTATTTAAACTTGGAATAATGTGATTTATTATGTAGCAGAGTATTGTTTATGTAACATGATTAGAAGTGGCGGTTTGCTAGTGGCTGAAAACTGAAAAATGCCAATATCTCGGTTAATATTCAAGATAGTGAATTAATGTATATAACAATATTTATAGTACATTTAATTTACAATAAGATTTGTTCTATACATGTTTTCGATCCGACGTATAGTAACGGAGATATTTCGAATTTTCGAAAATCCTCTTCTCTAAACCCCCCCTCCCCCTGGTCCGATTTCAGCCGTTAACGAACTTGATCTTTCTTTTTACATAAAACGACTAAATATCGAGTTTGGTAACGATTAAACAATAATTGCGACCGCTAGAGCGGTAACAGACAAATGTATATATATACAGTTTTGAACGGACCTCATTTTCGTCATCTCCTGGGTAGGATCGATGGACATTTGAAGAAAAATTTCGAAAATCGCGTCATGAGTACAACCTCAATAGCTGATTTCCCTTAAGGGAAATCTGCTAAAACTACTCTGAGGATACCAATGGGTGTTTATAATTGTGAGCCAACTATCTCTAGGTAGGCTATATGTGTAATCAAACTTTCAACCTCTTCTTCCCCCAGTTGAAAATTTGATTACTCATATAATTGAAATAGTTGACTTCCTGGAGGACGAGTTTTTCTATTTTTATGATATTTTGCATAGAATGGTCTGAAACATGAAAAAGGCCGTCACGCAGGGGCTGCGTAAACTAAGCAGATTTCCCATGGAAAGGTTTACAATAGATAAATATACATACAGGCAACACTACCGTGAATGCTCAGTAAATATGCCATACAAGTTAATAATCTCTACAACGGAAAGCGGCTGAATTGTAAACAAGCAGGCAAACCAGGCAGTGCTGTATAGATAGACCGGAAAGACAAACAATTAATGAAAGTATCTGGATATAACATAATAATTTTATTGAAAACAATTTACTAAAGCTAGTGCTGTAATTTATAATGAATAAAAATATTTTTTATCACAATCACTCAAATTTTAGTAATCAAAAACAAAAGAGGAGGAGGGGATCAACAGAACGTATTTGCATATATCTCACGAAGTAAAAGTTCACTGAAAACCATATTTGGTATTTAAGCTTCAAATAATGTGATTTATTACATAACAGACGATTGTTTATGTAAGACGAGTAGAAGTAGAGGTTTACTGAAGGCTGAAAACTGAAAAATGCAAATATCACGATTAATATTCAAGATAGAGAATAAATGTATATACCAATATTTATAGTAAATTTACTTTGCAATATGATTTATTCTATACACTTTTTCGATCCGAATTATAGCAACAGTATATTCTCCGAGACTCACCCTTGTCCGATTTTAGCCTTTAACGAACTTGATCTTTCTTTTTACATAAAACGGCTAAATGTCGAGTTTGGTAACGATCAGACAAAAATTGAGATCGCTAAAGCGTTAACAGATAAATATATATATATATATATATATATATATATATAAATCAGAATCCATTCTTCTCCCTGTAGATTGGTTTCAAATATAATTTTGTAGACTACAACATTTATGTAGCAACATTTTTCACACACAAATATTTTTAATTTGTTTCGAATTACCTAATTTATTATGCACCTAACAAAACTATTTTCACTTTTGAATGTAGTGTATACATTTTATAAACTATTTATCTAATCGTTGTCTATTAAATTTTATTATAAAGTGACAGCTGCTTTAGGAAAAGAATAATTTTATTAATTCTTTGGGATGAGTCTTGTAATACCAGTTTTATGTTTGGGGGATTCCATTGTCTTCCAATGTAGTTAGGGCCGCTTGACATTCTTCCACTAGATGCTGGAAGATGGAAAGAACGGAACATGGAAGAACTTTTTTAATGGGAAGGAAGCCTGCCTGGAGAACAGTGAAGGGGTATTGACCGTTTCCTGAATGGCAGAGTGCTTGGAGCTAAGAGAGAGACGAAGCAAATGATGTTCCGGGTGTGGTTAAGCTTAAGTGCTGGGCATTTATCCAATGTGGCTGGAGGAGTAGTGCTGCTGTCCTGATGACGGCCCTTCTAATAGCTCCTAACTCCTGTCAGGTACTAGCAGCTTCAGTACCGTCGCTGTGGTAATCACTCCTGTACCAGTAATTCCGTAAGTACTCGCCACTTTATCAGTGCAGGCATTATGGCGCAAGCTGAGCACAAGTTCTTTTAGCACTAGTCCTTTCCCTTAAGGGAAATCAGCTATTGAGGTCGTACTCATGACGCGATTTTCGAAAAATTTCTTCAAATGTCCATCGATCCTACCCAGGAGATTGCGAAAATGAGGTCCATTCAAAATTATATACATAGATATATTTGTCTCTTCACGCTCTAGCGGGCGCAATTTTTTTTTTATCGTTACCAAACTCGATATTTAAACATTTAATGCAAAAAGACAGATCAAGTTCGTTAATGGCTGAAATCGGACAAGTGGGAAGGGGGGTTTAGAGAGGGGATTTTCGAAATTTTGAAATATCTCCGTTACCATACGTCGGATCAAAAGATTGTATAGAACCAATCTTATTGTAAATTAAATTTACTGTAAATATTGTTCTATACATTTATTCTCTATCTTGAATACTAGCCGAGATATTTGCATTTTTATTAATTGTGGGCCGATAACGGATGACTGATTTTCCCGCCAAAAGCTAGTTCGGCCATTTGCCGTTACTCTCCGGCTCTCATATGGAGATTTCTCTATTGAATAACTTCACGTGGGAAATCTGCTTCGTTTACGCAGCCCTGCGTGAAGGGCTTTTTTCCCTAACAGTTTTGACGACGGTTCTACTAGCAATAGAGGACCAGATGTTCCTGGAAGTCGAATGCAGGCGAATCAAGAATTCAATCAGAGATAAATAACCAGGGCATTCATAAAATCTAAAAAAAATTATTTCAATCATTTGAAGTCAAAACGTTAAATGTTCAATAACCAATCTTGTAAATCACTGTGCGTTAGTTAATTTGTAAAGGGATATAATTACAAAAAGTCCGTCACGCAGGGCTGCGTAAACTAAGCAGATTTCCCACGAGAAGTTTTACAATAGAGAAATCTGCATATTATTAACAGTAGCAGTAAGGAATCTCTAAACCTATTCACGAGGGACGAACAGTTACGGCCGCACTAGCTCTCGGCGGAAAGTCCCGAACATAGCCGACTCCTGCCGACCACACACACAATACAAATGAAAATATCTCGGTTAATATTCAAGATACAGAATAAATGTATAGAACAACATTTATAGTAAATTTAATTTGCAATAAGATTGATTCTATACAATTTTTCGATCCGACGCATAATAACGGATATTTTGAATTTTTCAAAATCCCTCCTCTAAAACCCCCCTCCCACTGGTCTGATTTCAGCCATTAAGGAACTTGATCTTTCTTTTTACATAAAACGATTAAATTTCGAGTTTTGTAACGATCAAACAATCAAATATTTCTATCTATATATATATATATATATATACAGTGTTGTTGTTTTTTGGAGTTTTGGTCAGTGTGAAAAAATTCTTCACCATAACATAACACTATATATATATATATATATATATATACAATTTTGAACGGAACTCATTTTCGTCATCTCCTGGGTTAGGATCGATGGACATTTGAAGAAATGTTTTCGAAAATCGCGTCATGAGTACGACCTCAATAGCTGATTTCCCTTAAGGGAAATCTGCTAATATACATTATAAAAATGTTAAAACTTAAGAGTAAGATGAATGTGTAATAATAATTCCTAAGTCCCTTTGTGAAATAAGACAAGCGTTGGTATAAATATTTGATTGGCTCTTGATGAGGTTTAAGCACGTGACGTAATACATAAGTGATGTGAGCTAAGTCGGGGGCACAAAGAGCCTTTGGAAGAAGTGTAGCAACTAGTCTAAGAGTTCATCAAAGTTTGGTCGTCTAATAAAGCACCGCAACGAAATTTGGTCTATCCTTTCCTCGCGTTAGTTAAATCATTTATTTGAGGCGCAGCTGGAAGGCTGGGCAAACTTTAACTTGAATTACTGGGAGGCGTCGCCAACTCACCAAGAATAGAGTAGGTAGCAAGCAAAGTTACTAATTGAAAAAAGCAATTCATCCCCACCTACCTCCCTCGCCCACTTGCATAATGTAGTGGAATTTTAAGACCTGGTGACGTGGAAGTAACTTTAGCAGAGTTTGTCGTGAGGCTCATAGAAACTTGTTGAAAACTCAGGGAAGATTGTGAAAGGCAATAAGCCGAAATATGCAAGCAGCGGAGAACGATAATTTTCATTGTCAAGAAACAGAAATTGTAAGATAAAAAATTATGTGGTTCGATTCAATAATCGGGAAGCAGCTGAACACGTAGGAACTTAAATAAAAAAGTCCGTCACGCTGGGGCTGCATAAACTAAGCAGATTTCCCAAGTTTTACAATAGAGAAATCTGCCTAATAACAACTGTACTAATAAGAAACCTTTTAACCTATTCACGAAGGACAAATAGTTACGAAAACGGCCGCCAAAGCTCACGGCGGAAAGTCCGAACATAGATTGCTGCCGAGCACACGCAGAATACAAATGCAAATATCTCAGTTAATATTCAAGATACAGAATAAATGTATAGAACAATATTTTTAGTAAATTTAATTTGCAATAAGATTGATTCTGTAATATTTTTCAATCCGACGTATAGTAACGGAGATATTTCGAATTTTTGAAAATCCTCCCCTTTAAACCCCCTCCCTTCCCACTGGTCCGATTTCAGCCGTTAACGAACTTGATCTTTCTTTTTACATATCGAGTATGGTAACGATCAAAAAAAATTGCGACCGCTAGAGCGGTAACAGACAAATATATATATATATATATATATATATATATATATATATATATATATATATATATTTATATATACAGTTTTGAACGGACCTCATTTTCGTTATCTACTAGGTAGGATCGATGGACATTTGGAAGAAAAATCTCGAAAATTCCGTCATGAGTACAACCTCAATAGCTGATTTCCCTTAGGGGAAATCTGCTAAAAGATAGAAACTTAAGTTGAATCAGGTCCGGGAAAATTAAAATGATGCCTCCCCTATCCTTATAAATAAGTGTCATTCAGGCTTTCGCCTTCCATAGGATGTTGTGTCAAATTATTGCAATTGTTAACGAGATTCGGACAACAATCTTATTTCGTGGATATATTGATTTTTACTCTTCTTATTCTGGACCCAATATTGTTTATATATTTTATGGTAAGGTTCGCCCAAAAAAAAACATTTGTTTCCATGCCAACTTTATTTAAACTGCCCAACATGTTTCATGGATTACTTGCCACCTCTTCAAGAGCTATCCCTTTTCAAAAAAATATATAAATAAAAAATTAATAACATTAATTTAACAAACCCCTTAATCATTCCTTTGCTAGATATTGTATTAATAGGTGCCTACATCTATGATATAATTATTAAATCTTATTATAAATTGCTACTTACACTTCTGAAGTGCTCGTTTCCCTTTTATATTCGTTGCGACAGTCCTCACTGAGGAGGTAGTTGAATCTGAGAGGTTCCCGAATTAGGTTAAGCCAGCTGACTACAAATCGATAATTTACAAGTCAATCTTGAACTCGATTATTTCGCGTCATAATTTAAAATCGTTTAATTTAAGATAAAATGGTGTAGAATATATAAATGAGGTATTTAATTTCTTTTTTTTTTTGTTTACTGCCCTATTTCTAATTTTCATAATGGGCATATCTCGTTTATTTTTCATTTAGTATTATTTCTTCCCCTATCAATTATTTGAACTTTTTCAAAATTGAAGCTGTGTTTCTTGGAGAAAGGATGATACGTCAAAGCAATTTTCTTTTTTATTGGTGATACTTGCCATACAATATAAAGAATTGATTTTTAGTATGGAATACACCATCGCGGGTGTCAAACAAAAGTAATCAAACTCTCAAAATGAATTAGAGGGTTTTCGAAACCTCAGATTAAAACGTTCGTCACGCTACGTAAACTAAGAAGATTTCCCACAAGAAATTTTACAATAGATAAATGTGCATACTTGTGACACTTATCGCCACCGAGAATATTAAATGAACAAATGCCAATGATAATGAGAAATCTTTCAGTCAAATTACATTTTAATTTCCTCCACAACAGCAAGCGACTGAATTAAACATACCGGTTAGCCCACTCTCAGAGCTGAATAGGTAGATAGAAATATTCTTGGACCGGAATGAAAACAAATACTGAAATAACTGAATATAATATATTAATTTAATTTAAATCTATTTGCTATATCTACTACTGTCATTTAAAATGAATCAGAATACTTTTTATCTCAATCACTCTGATTTATGTTATTCAACAACAAAAGACAAAGACAAGGGGGGGGGGGTAAAGAGATCATATTTGCATGTATCTCGTATAATACAGGTCTCTTAAACAATATTTGACATTTAAGCTTGAAATAAAGTGGTTCATCTTATAACACCTTATTAGCAGATTTTCCTTAAGGGAAATCAGCTATTGAGGTCGTACTCATGACGGAATTTTCGAAATTTTTCTCCAAATGTCCATCGATCCTACCTAGTAAATGACGAAAATGAGGTCCGTTCAAAACTGTATATATATATATATGTCTGTTACCGCTCTAGTGGTCGCAATTTTTGTTTGATCGTAACGAAACTCGATATTTAGTCGTTTTATGTAAAAAGAAAGATTAAGTTCGTTAACGACTGAAATCGGACGAGTGGGAGGAGGGGTTTAGAAGGGAGGATATTCGAAAATTCGAAATATCTCCGTTACTATATGTCAGATCGAAAAATTGTACAGAATCAATCTTATTGCAAATTAAATTTACTATATATATTGTTATATACATTTAAGTAATTCAACAACAAAAGACAGGGGGGAGGGGGGTAAACAGATCATATTTGCATGTATCTCGTATAATAAAGATCTCTTAAACAATATTTGACATTTATGCTTGAAATAAAGTGGTTCATCATATAACATCTTATTTTTATTATGTAATTGGAGGTTTGCTCTGAAAACTAAAAAATGCAAATATCACTGTATTTTTAAAAATAGAGAATAGATGTATATAACATTATTTACAGTACATTTTATTTTCAATAAGATTGATTCTATACAAGATTTCGATCCGGCGTATAATAACGGAGATATTTCAAATTTAAAAATTCCACCTCTAAGCTTTTCCTCCCAATGGTGTGGTTTAACCCATTAACGACTTGATCTTTAGTTTTGCATGGTACGCTTATAGTATGGTGACGAGCAGTCAGAAACTGTGACCGCATTATCTATAGGTTACTACCCTATTCTAGCTATAGTGGGAATAAGGTTTTAGTTAATGAGTTCGTCAATAAATAAATTCCTATTGCCCAGGTGGGAATCGAACTCACGGCTGTAGGTTTATCAAGAGAATTAAAACCAAAGCATGAACTAAGAAGGCTAAAATGTGCTTAAGTCAAAATGAAGCGTGATGATAAACTGTCGCGAAATTTACTGTCTAACTTACTGGAAGTCGATTTACCAAAAATAACTAAGGAATAAATTAAATTTGCATGACTACTAAATAAATAGAATGGCAGAATAGCGTTATAGGTTTAATATTTCTTTCTGTTGTTAGTAAATAAAGTAAAAGTCACTTCGTCGAGAAAAATAAAAATATTTAATCACATTACTTCTAAACTTCACAATTGAGAGAGACATATTAATTTAATAAAAAGCAAGTCTAGAGAGAGTTGGGGTGGACAGGTTGAAAGGTCGTTCATCAATAATATCAAAAGGCACTCTTTATATTAAAAGACTTTCAGAAAATTGTCAATATATTGATTTCTATTTAAACCACCATTATCTATACCAATATTGAGTCGGCTGAACTTTTAGTGTAGATAATTTGGGGCAGAAAGTTTTGTTATGAGTTGTTTTTTTAAACAGTCCTGGTTGTATTGTTCCCGATAAGAGTTGGGACACGAATCACGGAGAAAGTTGCTATTTTGGCTCAATAGGACTAAACCTATTGGAGAATAATGTGGGTAGGTAGAGTGCCTATTTAAAAAATAATATATTGTTGCGTTTTTATTACAAAACCAGTAATAAACGTTGCTAATGAGAGTTCTTTTGGATTGCAAAATTAAATACACAAAAGTTTCACAGTTTATCACTGCACAATTTATTTCACAATACTCTTGGTTAATTATTACTACTCAGAATATTACACTGATAGTGTCACTGTTCTTCAGATTTCACAGTCCAATAATTCACTCACGGTCACTGAAATTCGCTAAAGACGGCACTGCACTGTTCTTTAATTCGCAGAACTGCACTGTCTTAAACACGGCACTAAACTGTTACTTACAGTCACGGCACAACACTGTTCTTCTTATAAAAACACTTTACTGCGCTGCACTAAGTCGCACTGTAGCACTGATGTGACCATCCAGACGTGTGACCGTAAACTGACTGAGGTTTTTTTTTTTTTTTTTATTACCCGAGTTCCAGAGGGAATTAGTTGATGGTAGGGAGACAGTGTGACCTGCCGTGGCTGTCCCGACAGTTCCCCTTCTACTGAACACTCGAGTTCTATTATAAGGGGGGGTGGTGAGATGTTGTGGGGGTAAATAGAACTAAGGTTGGGGTTTACCCGGCATCTGGCGCTACCGGGTGGGTGGTGAGGATAGGAGAAAACGAAAGAAGAGAGGATAGGGATAGTAGGAGAGGAGGTGAGAAAGAAAAGAAGAGAGACTTATAGATAAAAGTAATAGCCTAACTTAAAACTAAGACCACCGCATGCTGGTCACAGGCCCAAAGCGCGGTCGCTGTAAGTGAAGGAAGCAAATGTGGACGCCGATACTGAACCTAACCTAACTAATCCTAAAATAAAACTAACAAACTAAAACTAAAAACCTAATCTATTCTAATCCTAAGACGGCCATTCGATGGTTGTAAATTAGTGCCCCGTGCCCGAGCAGTGTCGTGAGGATTCAACAGTCGGTAACGTCGACTAGGGGTTCGAAATCTTCGACCGCCTTCCGCCAACGTACCGGCTGAGGAGGGGGTTGGAGGGAGGAGTATAGAGGGTTGTCTAAATACTGAAGGGAGTCATAGAATTTAATGTGACGGCGGGAAATGGTCTGGGAGATAGGTTCTAGTTCTAGGGTAGGATGGACTGACTGAGGGTACTGTGAGAGTCCCCTATATATGCCTGTAGAAGGGCCTAGCCAAAGAAAGTTCCAGAACTTCCTGGAAGGTACCTAATTAGATTCGCTCGTTCAACTAGTCTTTGTTCCTCCTCTTCGCGGCTCTCTCTTTGTGTATTCGCCCACTCATCCAATTCTCGCAACAATATATATATATATATATATATATATATATATATATATATATATATATTGATAACCAACATATTTTCCTTAGAAATGACATAATCGCTTTATTTCATAGTCATAGAATGCAACAATCCATTCATTGCATGTTCATACAATAGAATAACCCATTCTCTTGTTTTACATGTGTGACTTTTTACCATATGTTAAATACACTCAACCGCAAAAAAAAAAACCGGACACTTAGATTTAGTCTTATAACTTTATTAAATACTTAATATATATGTATATTAATCTTTTTAATTAATATAATTGGTTAATCTATAGGTTATTTAAACAAAATCTGCCAAAAGTGAATAATTTTCAATGATTATTTACAAAAAAATTCAAAATAAAAAAAAAAGAAAAAGATAAATTAACACATTTAAAAAAAAAAAAATATTCTTCATTTTCATTACAGTGAATGGTAGACTTCACTACCCCAAGCGTTTCGGCAATGTAACTTAAGCTCCGGCCTTCCATCTAAGTTTGAAAGACCCATTACTCTGGACCGAAATAAAATAAAACATTAATAATTAATGTTTTATTTTTATTTCGGTCCAGAGTAATGGGTCTTTCAAACTAATAATTAATTTAATAATTATTATTAAAGGAAATGCTTTAATTATTAAAGGAAATGCTTGGTTAATAATTAAAGATGTTTAAATATGCGAAAAACTACTTACAGTTTAGAATAGAGTTCAATGGACTTAGACTCTAAATTCTCTGTAATAACTAGAATACCCACATAAAGAAAATTGCTGAAAATTAGCTTTTAATACGACAAAAATGAAGTGTCCGGTTATTTTTGCGGTTGAGTGTATAATGTATTGGTATACCACACTATCTTTAAATTATTACAACGTTTATACAGAACAACACTTATGTATCTTTCAATTTGCAATGAAATTGGTTCTTTACAATGTTCTGATCCAAGGTATAGTAACTGTGGCATACCGAATTGTCGAAATTCCACCCTCTACACCCCCCCTCACATTTGTTCGAAATCAGCGATTAACGAACTTGATCTTTCTTTTTACATAAACCGATTAAATATCAAGTTTGAATGCGATCAAATACAAATTGCGACCGCTAGAATGTTAACATACAAATATATGTATACACACACACACACAAAATTTTGAACGGACCTTATTTTTATCATCTCCTGGGTATGATCAATGAACATTTGAAGATATTTTTCAAAACCCACGCCATGAGTACGAACTCAATAGCCGATTTCCCTCAAGTTATTTCCACTAGTTGCTCCTCTTTTACGAACAGGACGAGAATAAGGATTTATACAAATTCATACTGATCAGCTAAGAATCGAACTCATGACAATAGGTTTACGAAAGGTTTTAAGCGTACACTCACGTGGCTAACCTGAGTCCCAAATATTATTTATTTATGTGCACTACATGCTTCTACGGCTGTTTGGGATGAGTTTTATGCACAGGTTACCACAATTTTCTACCAGTCCCTTACGAAATTTATTCCTACTCCCACAAGGGTATCGAATCTCCAAACTTAGATTTACCATATACGATATATCAATACACAGTATTTAACATATGATAAAAAGCCTATTTAACATATGATAAAAAGACACACGTGAAAAACAAGAGAATGAATTGTTGTATTGTATGACCATGTAAAGCATGAATTATTTTGTTGTGATAATATGAAAATAAAGTTGTGTATGTGAATATATTACACTATATTTATTATTTAATATTAAAACCTTAATTCGCATTGCAAACCTGAGCTCCATTTCTAAATTATCTGATGTGGACACCATCATTGCACTCTTCTTAAATCAAATAAACACTTCATTGTACTCTTATTAAATTAAATAACCAACAAATTTGGTTGGGAATCATTTAAAAGTTAATGGCTGAAATCGAGAGGAGGGGAGGTTTAGAGGGGGGAATTTAATGACTGAAATCGAACCAGTGAGAGGGGGGGGGTTTACAGGGGGGGAATTTCGAAAATTAAAAATATTTCTCCGTTATTATAAGTCGGATTGAAAAAAAATAAATAAACAATCTTATTGAGCCATTAATTACCTATAAATGTTATTGTTTACAAATTTTCCCCATCATGAACATTAAACGGGATATTTGATTTTCTTTAGTTTTCAGCCTATAGTAAACTCCCACTCCTACTCATGTCATATTATCAATAAGCTGTTATATCATGAACTACTTTATTCTGTGCTTTAATACCAAATATTGTTTTCAAGGGACCTTTATAATGCGAGGTGCATGCGAATTCGTTGTGTGATAACGTCATCAATTAAGATTTTACTTTTTTTTTCCTAAATGTTTATTTGATCGATACCATACTTGATATTTAACAGTATCAGTCAGCACTAAAGATGATATTTAATATTGACTGAAATCGGAACTCGAATATTCGGGGTTTAGATTGGGGGTGGCGAAATACAAGGTATCTCCGTTATTATAGTTGAATCGTGAAGAATCGATCTTGTTAATCTATCGATGGTCTACAATTGTTGATCTATGCATGCTTATATAAATCATTACTTATAAATATTAAGCGAGTTATTCCTATTTCTTTTTTCCAGACTTCATTACCCCCCCCCTTCTACTGATCCTCTTTTTTTAAATAGAAATAGAGAATATATTGTAAGATGAGATCACAAGCGTGTTATTCTAGCAGGTGGGAAATTTGCTTAGTTTAAACAGTTCCTCCAAGACGGACTTTTAGCAGATTTTCTACAAATGTCCATCGATCCTACCTATTAGATGACGAAAATGAGGTCCGTTCAAAACTGTATATATATATATATATATATATATATATATATATATATATGTCTGTTGCTGCTCTAGCGGTCGCAATTTTTTTATGATCGTTACCAAACTCGATATTTAGTCGTTATATTGGAAAAGAAAGATCAAGTTCGTTAACGGCTGAAATCGGACCAGTGGGAGGGGGGTTCAGAGGGGAGGATTTTCAAAAATTCAAAATATCTCCGTTACTGTACGTCGGATCGAAAAATTGTATAAAATCAATCGTATTGCAAATTACATTTACTATAAATATTGTTATATACATTATTTCTCTATCTTGAATATTAAGCGAGATATTTGCATTTTTATTAAATCAGGCCGGCTAACGAACGAAAGTGACTCCCGCCAAAATCTAGTTCGGCCGTTTCCTGACTGCTCGGCTCTCGTGAAATTTCTCTATTGTATAACTACACGTAGAAAATCTGCTTAGTTTAAACAGTTCCTCCAAGACGGACTTTTTTATTTTCGGGTACCTCTAACCCTGCTCAGTCAATTTTGATAAAAATGGGAAGTGGACATCTAAACCTTACAACAATCCCAAATATGAAATTTCAACATTCTTAAGTTAGCCGTTTTTGGATTTTGGCCCATTTTGAATAATTTCTGACAGACGCGTCATTCCGTAACATTGAAAATGGGTTTGGGTAAAGATAAATCGTAAAAGTCAGTTGAAATCTAAAGCAGCGCTTCCTTTACTTCATACAATGAACTACAAATAAAGATATAACAAAAATGACTCAAATAAAGGAATTTGATGAATAAAATTAATAATAATAATTCATTTAAACATACAAGTCATCAGCGGGTTTAATAATTATGTACGATCTATTAACGTGGAGTAACTCAATTAGTGGCATAGAGGGGTGAATTATTCCCCAAATGTAAAATGAAATATTAAATCCACTTAACACAGCTTCAATTAGGGTCTTTCTTCAATTAATTAAAGAGTAATATATTAAAACAAGGGGGGTATTAAAATTTACTATACAAGATATAAATTTCCAAAATAATAACTAATACTCCTCAAATCACCCGCTGAAACATTTTCCGAATTAAAAATCTGACCATGCTTTACTCACTCTGGAAAAATTAACACTTAAGCTACGAAAAAATTTGGAGAACTAAAATTGAAGAGTATCACTAGTATAACAAGATTGGTTCTCACAACATTTTAGCAGATTTCCCTTAAGGAAATCAGCTATTGAGGTCGTATTCATGGCGTGATTTTCGAAAAATTTCCTCCAATGTTCATCGATCCTACCCAGGAGATGAATAAAATGATGCCCGATATATATATATATATATATATATATATATATATATATATATATATATATATATATATATATTTGTCTGTTAACACTCTATCGGTCGTAATTTTTGTTTAATCGTCACCAAACTCTGTATTTGATCGTTTTATGTAAAAAGGAAGATCAAGTTCGTTAATGGCTGAAATCGGACCAGTGGGAGGGGGGGGGGTTAGACGGGGGGGGGGATTTCAAAAATTCGAAATATCTCCGTTATTATGCATCGGATCGAAAAATTGTATAGAACCAATCTTATTGCAACTTAAATTTACTATAAATATTGTTATATACATTTATTCTCTATCTTGAATATTAACCGAGATATTTGCATTTTTCTGTTTTCAACTTCTGAGATGAGATCGGCTAACTTCGGGTCTAGTCGTGAGTTTCCGTCAAGAACTAGTTCGGGCCGTTCCGTATAAAACTTCACGTGGGAAATCTGCTTAGTTTACGCAGCCCCTGCGTGACGGACTTTTTCAATACAACTCATGATAACGGAGATATTACTCCGTTAATACTCTCTACTCTAGCAATAGAGGAAGTACTCATAACGCGATTTTCCAAAATTTTCTTCAAATGTAAATAGGTCCTACCTAGGAAATGACGAAAATGAGATCTGTGCATAATTTTATATATATATATATATATATATATATATATATATATGTCTGTTATCGCTCTAGAGGTCGCAAACCCCCCTCCCCTCACACAAGTCCAATTTTAGTCACTAAAGGACTTCATCTTTTTTTTAAAAAAAAGAAAACAACTAAAATCGAGTTTAGTAACGATTAAACAAAAATTGCGACCGCTAGAGCGTTGACAGGCATATATATATATATATATATATATATATATCGGACATTATTTTATTCATCTCCAGGGTAGGATCGGTGGACATTTGAAGACATTGTTTCAGCAGTCCAATGCAGCGGAAGTAAAATTGAATTGATGAACAACTTACAGCAAATAAACACTAATAAAAGTTTAATTAGTAATACAGCAGATGATGGATTTCAATATTAAGTAGAGAATCTTAGGTACACATACACAGTGCTCTCTTGAGAATGATGAACAACATCTAAAAGGACTATATTCCCCTCTAACCCCCCCCCTCGCCCATGTCCAATTTCAGCCGTTAATGGACTTGATCTTTTGTTTTACATAAAATACCCCTGTATGGTGTTGTAACCAAGTAAAAATCGACAGCGGCCATGTGTATGTATATAATTTCAAAGCGACCTCATTTTCGTTACGTTCAAGGCACGATGTTTGAAGAACTTTTATGGAAAACCAACATGACTACGACCTCAATAGAATGGGGTTCCCTTCGAGATAAATCTGCTAAAAGTAAATGCCAATGTTTCTAAACATAGGAGGAGAGTAATCCGAGTCCCGTGAACTAATTCAGGGAAAGAGGTTACTGTTGGCACAACTGTAGAATAAGAAAAGATGTTTACACAGCTAATTGATTGTCGCCCCCCCCCCATTCAGTTCTTCTATCCAATTAGTGGGGATTTATTTCGCCCCCCCCTCACATTTCGGCAGTGCGAAGGGTCGCCTGGGTTTACCAACCTGCAAATTGGCCGACACCTAACCTTATTTCTCATTCCGACAGGAGTTCTAATAAAATGAATCCCATCTTTGCAGGGAAGTGTCGTTTTGTGACTACCTAACCTAGGCCTTTCCTTCTTACTGGGACCTTTTAGCAGATTTCCCTCAAGGGAAATCAGCTATTGAGGTGGTACTCTTGACGCGAAATTTGAAAAATTCCTTCAAATGTCCATCGATCCTACCTATTAGATGAGGAAAATGAGGTTCGTTCAAAATGATATATATATATATATATATATATATATATATATATATATATATTTGTCTGTCAAAGCTCTAGTGGTTGCAATTTTTGTTTGATCGTTACCAAACTCGAAATTTAATCGTTTTATGTAAAAAGAAAGATTAAGTTCGTTAATGGCTGAGGGGAGGGGGGTTTAAGGGGGGATTTTTGAAAATTCGAAATATCTCCGTTATTATGCGTCGGATCGAAAAATCTTATTGAACCAATCTTATTGCAAATTAAGTTTACTGTAAATATTGTTATATAATTTTATTCTACATCTTGAATATTAACCGAGATATTTGCATTTGTATTCTGTGTATGATGGGCAGGGGTCGCTATGTTCGGGACGTTCCGCCGAGAGCTCTGGCGACCATTTGCATAACTACTCGTCTCTCTTGAATAGGTTTAGAGATACCTTACTACTACAGTTGTTATTGGGCAGATTTATCTACTGTATAAATTCACGTGGGAAATCTGCTTAGTTTACGCAGCCCCTGCGTGACAGACTTTTCCAATATGAAGCGTGCAACGATAACAGATAACACTTTTAATAGAGCCCGTCACGCAGGAGCTGCTTAAACTAAGCAGATTCCCCACGTAAAGTTATACAATAGAGAAATCTCCATACGAATGCCGAACAGTTACGGAAACGGCCGAACTAGCTTTCGGAGGAAACGAATGGAAGCGACCATAGCTCGTCCGTTACACTTAATAAAAATGCAAATATCTCGGATAATATTCAATATAGAAAATTAATGTATATAACAATATTTATAGTAATTTTAATTTGCAATAAGGTTTGTTCTGTACACTTTTTCGATTCGACGTACAGTAACGGAGATATTTCGAGTTTTCGAAATACCTCCCTCTAACCCCCCCCCCTTCCACTGGTCCCATTTCAGCCGTGATCGAACTTGCTCTTCCTTATTTACATAAAACGCTTAAATGCCGAGTTTGTTGACGATTAAACAAAAATTGCGACCGCTAGAGTGTTATTAGACAAATATTATATATAGTTTTGAACGAACCTCATTTTCGTCATCTCCTGGGTAGGATCGATGAACATTTGAAGAAATATTTCAAAAATCGTGCCTTGAGTACAACCTCAATAGCTGATTTCCCTTAACCCTAGAATAGTACCTATACACAACAATAGTGAATGGTACCTATACGTCTTATAGACGTACAGCCCTGAAAAGTGCCAAAAAATGGTATAATAAATATTTTAAATTCTGTAAATGTCAATAAATCTTAATTTCTTCTTCTATTTGCATACTTACTACATATCATAGAATGAAAAACTGCTCTTAGAATTAAAATATTAAACAAAACTGCAAGTAAGAAAACATCAGTATAGAAAATAAATTCCCCGGAGTTTTTTCAGGTTTTTTTTCAAGCAGGTAAAAATGTTTAAATGAAAGGATGAGGTATATAAAAAACACTTTAATGAGATTTAAACAAAAATTGGTCATAAATTCATTATTTTTTACAAACTTGGCAAATGTTGAAACAATGTTCGCCACACACTGGCTTTCCTCTCGAGTTTCTCGTGAATCAAAACGGAGAGTGTTGAGCAAAAAATGATGTCTTTTTGCAGAAAATGAGGCATGATATTTTTGACCGCATTCTTTCGTGTTGTGTAACGTTTCGATCTTCATATGGTTGTCTTTCTTAGCCCCTGCGAGAATTGTCACACCGATAAGGGCTCTAAGCTCGACCAATGATAGGTCCTTCAAAGCAGAAGCATTGATGTTTTTATATGACTCTCTTTGCTTTGAAATTTCAGCATTTGTGTTTTGCACTATAATGCTCAACATCGATGGAGTAAAAAATAGATTGAAGCACTCAAGAGGGTCGGAAACACCTACAGCATCATTTTTGGTTTTTCGTCTGACATGTATAATGTTTTTAGCTGCGGTTTTGCCAGATGATCGTGGAAAGGGAGTAGTTTTCCAGGAAAAACCATTACGCCCAAACATATTGTCACAATCAGGGCGCAGCTTTTTGTTCTGATGTGAATGGTCCTCACAATCTTGGCCAGACCTCTTCCGCTTTTTAGATGATCTTGTGGCTTGTTTTACTGGCCCTGACTTTTGAGATCTAGGTATAGATCCAGATGGTGTTGAAGTTGATTGAATCGTTTGAAGTATCCTCTCCTCTATATCTTCATCTTCTTCAGAAGAAGCTTCGTAGTCTGGATCTAAATCAGAATCATCAGGATCCTCGGGAAAAGCATCCTCATCTACCTCAAGATCGTCTTCTACCTCGCTGCATTCTGATTCGGCCCTCTGACGAAGTAATACTTCCTCATCTGTTGTGAACAATTTGCGTGTCTTGGACATCTGAAACGTTAGAAAAATTGCTGTGAATGTGAAGATTCTAACGTATCAATGGTATCACCACTACGCCAGTCAGACGTGTAAAAATAACCTCATAAATAGTATCAATACGTCTGAAAGACGTATGAAGGTAACCCTGTGAATGGTATCAATACGTCTCCAGGACGTATAAAAATACATCAAGAATAGTACCAACACGCCTGAGAGGCGTGGTAGGATTTGTTAGAAAAAATGCACTGACCTTGATGTGAACACTTCTGAGGTTTGAAGTACACTAATCCTCCAATGGAGAGTCAGGTGTAGTATATCTAGAAGGCAGGGGTATTATTCTCCTCCAAAACAAAATGGCGGCTGTTCAACTACTGAACTACGTCTAATAGGCGTATACGTACCATTCTAGGGTTAAGGGAAATCTGCTAAAACAGCAACAATAGTGCCTTCGTAATTGTTCAAGGAAAATCCAGAAATTAGACAGTTGACGAATTCAAATAACCTTGGTCGTTCGCAAAAGACCACTTAGACTAGCGAGACAACAAAAATATTGGCAAACAGATTAGCTGGTACAAACGATTAAATAAGCACACAAAAAATGTTTAGAATAAGATGTTTCATTATAGATTAGCTTATTGTGAACTTGTAATGGCTAAAACAGGGGTTTACTGAAGGCTGAAAATTAAAGTAATGCAAATACCTCGGTTAATAGTAGAGAAAAGTGTAAAAACAACAATTTCATTAAATTAAATATGAAAAAAGATTGGTTATATACATAGTTTTGATCCAACTCCTAATAATAGAGATATATTGATTCAGTATTATATATCGAGTTTAGAACGATTTAGCGATAATGCTAGACCGGTAACAGACAAGTAGTTAGTATCGATAGACATTTGAGGAAATTATAGGAAAATTGCGTCATGAGTACAACTTCAATTCTTTAAGGGAAATCGGCTAAAAGCAGCACAGACCACTTCACTGAATAACACTGAAAGTTCAACGGTTTTAATTGAAGAAGATAGCAACTACTCCATTTACATAGAGATACAAGATATATGAAAGTGCAAAGAGGTACAGAGGCGAATGACTATATTCATCGTGAATAAGTTAGTGAACGAGTTTGTAGATAATGCTTAAAGGAGATATGAGGAGTGCCACGCCCCAAAGAGGATTTACTGGTCAGTTGGACTCGAGTGGCCTTATAATAGCTGTAGCTAACACAATCCGCTCCACTCAACCTCAAACCAATTTCACACCACCTGTACCTTCTCTAGTAACTAGCTATTAACAAAGCAAATAGACTTACAATAAGTACATTCGGTACTTAATTATTAGCAGATTTCCCCTAAAAGAAATCAACTATTGAGGTCGTACTCATGACGCGATTTTCCAAAAATTTCTTCAAATGTCCATAGCTCATACCCAGGAGATGACGAAAATGAGGTCCGTTCAAAATTATATATATGTTCTATATTTCTGTTAACACTCTAGCGGTCGCAATTTTTGTTTGACCGTTACCAAACCCGATATTTAATCAGGAGGGAGGGCTTAGAGGGGTATTTTCGAAAATTCGAAATATCTCCGTTACTGTACGTCGGATCGAAAAATTCTATAGTATCAATTTTATTGCAAATTAAATTTACTATAAATTCCGTTGTCTTAATATTAACGGCGATATTTGGATTTTTATTAAGTGTGTGTGGATAACGGACGAGATGAGATCGGCTATAGTCGGGTGAAGTCGTAAGATTCCGGATTAGTTCAGCCGTTTCGGTAACTGTTCGGCTCTCGTGAAATTGGTTTAGGCTCGTATAACCTTTTAATTTGCGAGATATATGGAATTACGTTCTGTTCATCCCCCCCCCCTTCTTTAGTTCTTGGATTACTAAAATTTGGGTTATTACAATATAAATTATTCTGATTCATTATAAATAGCAGTACAAGATATAATAAATACGTTGCAATAATGTTAATGTGTTATATTCAGTTATATATCAGTAATTGTTTTTCCTTCAGGTGAAGAATAGGTCTATCTTCCTGTTCAAATCTAAGTGGTTCGCAGACCTATTTATTTACAATTCAGAAGCCGTTTCCGTTGGGAGCTTATTAAAATTAATTGAAAAATTTCCCATTACCGTTTGTGTTACTAGTATGCAGATTTCTCTATTGTAAAACTTCAAGTGGGAAATCTGCTTAGTTTACGCAGCCCCTGAGTGACGGACTTTTTTTTTAAATTATATAAGTACTCAAACTCCAAGTAATAAAAAAATATGTTTGTCTGAAGCGCAATCTTAGCCTATGTTCATTGGAATCTATTCAATTAACATTAGGAAAAACCCCGAATCTGAATACAGACCCAGCGTAATACCCATCAGGATTGCAAAAATTCGCAAAAAGAAAGAGTTTTAGCACATTTCTCTTAACGGAATTCAGCTATCGCGGTCGTACTCATGACGGAATTTTCGAAATTTTTCTTCATATGTCCATCGATCCTACCTAGGAGATGACCAAAATGAGGTCCGTTTGAAACTGTATATATATATATATATATATATATATATATATATATATATATATATATATATATATATGTATGTATGTGTGTATATATATATATATATATGTATGTATGTATGTATATATATATATATATATATATATATATATATGTATGTATATATATATATATATGTATGTATATATATATATATATATATATATATATATATATATATATATATATATATATACAGTACCAAAATGATAAAATTTGGTAAGGATCAAACAAAAATTGCGACCTCTAGAGCGGTAACAGACAAACTGTATATATATATATATATATATATATATATATATATATATATATATATATATATATACTTATTTGTCTGTTACCGCTCTAGCGGTCGCAATTTTTGTTTGATCCTAACCAAATTCGATATTTAGTCGTTTTGTATAAAAAGATCGACCAAGTTCGTTAACGGAGTAGGGGGAGAGGGGTTTTAGATCGGGAAAATTTTGAAAATTCGAAATATTTCCGTTACTATAAGTCGGATCGGAAATGTGTATAGAATAAATCTTATTGAAAATGAAATGTACTATAAATATCGTTATATACATTTATTCTCAATCTTGAATATAAGATATTTGCATTTTTCAGTTTTCAGCCTTCACTACGCCTCTACTAATGTTTCATAAATAATACTCTGGTATATAATAAACCTCATTATTCGAAGATCAAATACCAAATATTTTTTTCGATAGACTTTTATTATTCGAGATACATGCAAATATTTTCTGGTGCCCCCCCCCCGTCTTAAATTTTTGGACTACTATAATTCGATTGATTGAGATAAAAATTATTCTGATTCATTATAAATTACTGTACTAGATATAGTACCTAGTTTTCCATAAAAATAATATGTTATATTCTGATATATTTCAGTAATTGTTTTTCTTTCCGGTGAGCTGATGGCAGACCTGTTTGTTTACACTTGAGTCACTTCATTCCGGCAGGGGAAAGATTACAGTTTGTATTTATTCACTTAATGTTCACGGTGGTGTTGTGTTACTAGTATGTAGGTTTATCTACTATGAAACTTCACGAGGGAAATCTGCTTAGTTCACGCAGCCTCTGCTTGACAGACTTTTTAATACACACCTACTGTGATTTATCATGAAAATATATATTATATTACAATAATTCTTCCACTGCTGTTAGGGTTTGAATATTATTAGTGTAAATATAGCAAATGGGAGCTATTTATATCAGAGTTAATCAATCCAGTCGACCAAAATAATCTCCTCCATTGTTTAAATTAATTGTCTCCCCCACCCCCTCATTGAGTTAATTTTATCGCAACCCCTTTGGCCCCGAATACAATATGGAACAATAATAGTGATCCTGACAAATGTACCAGATCATCGCTGCAACTGAAATGACCAACATTTGAAGCATATTTCCTCTGTCTCGTCGTTTTTAACAGATTCCCCTTAAACAAAATCAGCTTTTGAGGCTGAACTGGTGAAGAGATTCTCGAAAATCGCACTAATTGTAGATGACAAAAAAGAAGTCCTTTCACATTTATTTTATTATTAAAGCCCATTTTATCTTCTATGGCTAATTTGGACGGGTTATCTACAGGTTACCATCCTTTTCTATCAAGGGTGGCACTATGGATCACATTTATTTTAATATACATTAAACCCCTTTATTTTTAATATACATATATTAAACATAATGTAAATCTTATAAGTATCTGTGTGAAGTAAGCATATTTTTAAAATGCTCTGAGAATATAAATATGTTGTCATTTCATCTTCATTTCTATATTTCACGTAGGAATGTACCGTATGGAAAAAAGTCCGTCACGCAGGGGCTGCGTAAACTAAGCAGATTTCCCACGTGAAGTTTTATAGTAGAGAAATCTGCTCAATAACAACTGTAGTAGTAAGGGATCTCTAAACCTATTTACGAGGGACTAACAGTTACGGAAACGGCCGCCAGAGCGCTCGCTGAAAGTCCCGAACATAGCCGACTCCTACCGACCACACACAGAATACAAATGCAAATATCTCGATTAATATTCAAGATACAGAATAAAGATATAGAACAATATTTATAGTAAATTGAATTTGCAAAACGATTGATCCTATACAATGTTTCGATCCGACGCATTATACGGAGTTATTTCGAATTTTCAAAAATCCTTCCTCTAACCCCCCCCCTTCCACTGGGAAAAAATAAATAGCAAAATTTTTTAAACTACGCATTTAACATTGAATTGCATATTAAAATAATTGGTTTTCGGCTCCTATAGCTGTCCAATAAAGAAAACATTACCGAGCTTTTCTTCTCCTATATGACATTTTAACATATGTTGGCCGTGAGGGTTAATACGGGGGTACATCTACCACTACCGCCAGTAAGCTTAAGGAAAAACAGGTCCGATCCCCGCCCAGAGATAACATTAGTTAACGAGTTCGTTACCAGAGCGTGCTAGTGTCGCAGTGGTTATGGAGTAGCGAGAGTCTAAAGAGTATATACGTCTTAGAGCCGCTCGAGATGACTAACGAGTATGATTCTATTAGATCCCGTCCACAGGTAGGCTGACAGCGTGAACTGGCCAGAGACCCTCCGGGTACTATGGGATTAGGATTATGATAAAAATTAGGGTTTATTTGGGCAATCAGCTGTGAGGTTATTACACCGTCATATAATTATTTATTTTAGCGTGACTCACTCTGAATTTTCTGTCGTATTAGTGTCATGTTTTCATATATGATTATGTTTTAACAAATGTAGGTAATGTGCTTAACTGTCGATTGCATCAGTTTACTAGAGGCTTTTTTTCGTATCCTACCGTCTTTTTTCACACTCATTCTTATATTTCGAACAATTTATAATAATACAACAATATAGAGTAATGTATAGATATATGTAACTAGCACTTTTTTATTTTTTTTATTTTATTTTATTATATTTGTTTTTTTATTATATATATATATATATATATATATATATATATATATATATATATATACACACACACACACACACACACACACACACACACACACACACACACACAAATACACTTATTATTCATACTTATATCTAACAATTTTCAATAATTATTATGTGGCCAGACAAACCCACTTGCATAAACTTCATAAAACATATAAAACTTACTTCTAACATCATATTTAATTATACTAATAAAAAAAAATGTCTGCTGGAGACATCACATTCTAGGTCCGCCTTGGTTAACGGGAGTTGTACGTCGAGTTTGATCACTCACTTAATAATACTCTAATCACAATTCCCACGAGTCTGGCTTTGGGCGATCTCAAAGGTGCCAACCGAAAATATAATTAATAAATATATATTTTTGAACAGATCACACATTTGACAGCTCCTATATCCTCAACAGCTGATTTCCCGTGAGGAACATCTCCTGAAACGGTGAGGTGAGGGGAACTCCTGTAAGTTACGTGGACACATGGAAGACATAACGAGGAAGGAAAGAGACAGGCTATCTCAGAGATAAGAGATTAGCTGAAGGAAGTGGGGAGGGGTGACATGTAGCAGACATGTGTCAGCAAATGAGTTAGATAGATGAGAACTGCAGATGACTTGAAAACATTACACATCATCATCGTCAGAACAATAAACTAATAATAAAAAGCAGCCAATACATGACAACATTTATTCATAAAACATTAAGGTTTTTCAGAAATGACAGAATCATTTAAAGCAATTAAGTTAAGTTACGCTTAAAGTAAGCAAATTCCCTATGCGAAGGTTTACAACAGATAACACTACCGTGAATGTTAAGTGAATAAATACAAACGGTAATGCGAAATCTTTCAATCAATTTATAATACAAGTTAATAATCTCTACAATGGAAAGCGGCTGAATTGTAAACAAACAGGCCAGCCAACCTCGTAGCACTGAATAGATAGATAGAGCAGAAAGGCAAACAATTCATGAAATATATCTGAATATAACATTTTAATTTTATTGAAAACCATTGACTAAAGTTATTGCTGTAATTTGTAATGAATCAAAATCAGTTTTATCGCAATCACTCAAATTTTAGTAATCCAAGAACAAAAGAAGTGGGGGGGACAACAAAACGTATTTGCATATATCTCACAAAGTAAAAGTTCATTGAAAACAATACTTGGTATTTAACCTTGTAAATGCAAATAATATTCAAGATAGAGAATAAATGTATATAACAATATTTATAGTACATTTAATTTACAATACGATTTGTCCGATATAATTTTTCGATCAAACGTACAGTAACGGAGATATTTTGAATATTCAGAAATTCCCCCTCTAAAGCACCCCTCCCAATTGTCCGATTTCAGCTATTAACGAATTTGATCTTTCTTTTTACCAAAAAAACGTCTAAAAATCAAGTTTGGTAACGATCAAACAAAAATTGCGACCGCTAGAGCGTCAGCAGACAAATATATATGTACATATGTGTGTGTGTGTGTGTGTGAGTGTGTGTGTATAAATCTATATATATATATATAAAATTGTAACCTCTGTCTGTACATTGATTTTTTTCGCGAAATTTCACGATAACTTTTCGTTTCACATGTCATAGACACCATAACTGCATTTTGTTTCTTTGGTGTCTGTTTGTTTATTTGTTTGTTTGTTTGTTACCTTTTCACGCATAAACGGCTGAACCGAATTTTATGAAACATGGTATGTATATTACTACTAACCCAACTTAGACTTTAGGCTATATTAATATCCTCTGAGACGAACAGGAGTGGGGGTTATAAGGGAGGCCTGAAATTAAAAATAGCAATATTTCGTTTCCTATTGGGTTTTTGCCAAATATGCACATAAAAAAAGTTATTTATTTTGATATTTAGAGTAACTTTTGTTATATAAACTTTTGTCATATACCGAAGTATAAATGAGTTATACGCTAAAACTATAGCGGGAGTCAATAATTTTATTGGGCACAAAAAACTAATCCGAACTAAACAAAACTCGGTATGTGTATTAGCACTAACTCCTTAGTTATAATAAGCCATACCAACATTTCTAGGGACGAGCAGGAGTGGGGGTTATAAGGGAGGCCTGAAATTAAAAATAGCGATATTTCGTTTCCTATTTGTTTTTCGGCAAATGTGCACAGGATAAAAGTTGTTTAGTTTGTTATGTAGAGTAACTTTTGTTGTATTCACTTTTGTCGTTTAACAAAGTATAAACGAGATATACACTAAAATCTAAAGAGGCACCCAACAATTTTATTGTGCATTAACGACTGAACCGAACATACTATATGTAAATTAGCATTAATTCTTCCATGATTATAAGCTATATTACAATTTTTAGGTTCGAACGGGAGTGGGGGTTATAGCGGTAATGACGCACCTAAAACAGCTGTCACCATTGGGTTTTGTGCCGCATCAAGGGAAAGGAACTTTTATTCATACATGGTTTAGAAAAAAGAATACTTTCTACGATAATGAATTATATGGTCCATTAAGTTATAAAAAAAAACTACATGCACAGGAGACGGGAAATATAAAAATATTGAGGACAGTGAACTCTTAAATAACGAATAATTATATTATTAACAAATCCACAGCAACGACGTTTATAAATTATAAACACTCGGACGGGGAAATGTCAAAATATAGTGGAAAGTAAAGCCTCGCCAAAAAATACTATCTTCATTCAGCCTGAAATGAATTCCCGGGCGAAGCCGGGTACCTTAGCTAGTATATATATATATATATATATATATATATATCATTTTCGTCATCTCCTGGGTAGGGTCGATGGACATTTGAAGAAAGTTTTCAAAAATCGCGTCATGAGTACGACCTCAGTAGGTGATTTCCCTACAGGGAAATCGTCTAAAATGGTGAATCAATATCTCGATTGTTTTAGGCATATAATAACAATATATCCATGGATACTTGAGGAATGTATCAAAAAATGAATACTTAATAGTGTACCAACAAAATTTGTGTAGTTCAATTAAAGCTCCTTTTCCTTACTACAACAAATGAACAAAATAAATTTGAGATCCCAGAGTAAAAAATGCGCTGGACGGAAATAAGCAAGAAAAAACTAGTTCACAGGATACTCAACATAATTAACAACTCCATTTCATAACAATGGTAGTAACCTATCTTATGTGAGTAGATTCTATTCTCTTGATAAGATGTTTTTCCATTGTATTTCTAGATAATTAATGGCAACTATTGTAGTAAGTAACATTGCTTCCGTAGACATAATGTTAGAAGAAAAAGTCCGTCACGCAGGGGCTGCGTAAACTAAGCAGATTTCCCACGAGAAGTTTTACAATAGAGAAATCTGCCTAATAACAACTGTAGTAGTAAGAAACCTCTAAACCTAAAACATTATTTAGGGCGTAATACTCCAGTAGTTTCTAGCTCCAAACAACAGTTAACCTAACCTCTAAACCTATTCACGAGGGACGAATAGTTATAGAAACGGCCGCCAGAGCTCTCGGCGGAAAGTCCGAACATAGCCTACTGGTGACCACACGCAGAATACAAATGTAAATATCTCGGTTAATATTCAAGATACAGAATAAATGTATAGAACAATATTTATAGTAAATTTAATATGCAATAAGATTGGTTCTGTACAATTGTTCGATCCGATTCATAATAACGGAGATATTTCGATTTTTTTAAAATCCCCCCTCTAAACCCCCCTCCCACTGGTCCGATTTCAGCCGTAACTTGATCTTCCATTTTAAAAGAAACGAGTAAATACCGATTTTGGTGACGATTAACAAAAATTGCGACCGCTAGAGTGTTTACACACAAATATATATATATATATATATATATATATATATATATATATATATATATAGTTTTGAACGGACCTCATTTTCGTCATCTCCTGGGTAGGATCGATGGACATTTGAAGAAATTTTTCGAAAGTCGCGTCATGAGTACGACCTCAATAGCTGATTTCCCTTAAGGGAAATCTGCTAAAAAGGAGAAATTAGACAACAAATGAAATGTGTACACTAAACAAAATGTTATGTTCTGCGTAAGTAATTAAGCATCAAAATAATTTTCAAAACATACCTTACAAAATGATATTCGAATGTGTGAATCCAATATTCTCTCACCTAAAACAAAAAAAACAGAAAATTATAAATACTTCTGAAACATACATTTCAAAACTTACAAAAAATTACAATTTCCATATGACATTCCGTACCAAAGTTGCTTTGAGTACGAGTACACGCACACACACCATTATACGAAATTGTACAGGATAAATTGAGAATTTACGGGCTTCAAGATGAAAAGTCTTTTACTTCTCCCTAAGGTAACAGCATATTTCCTAAGAAAATTCGCTAATATAGATAACCCCTTCAATACAAGTATTAAAATGACCCCAAAACAGAAGACCAAATATCGAACATGTAGTAAGACGTTGAATAATATGTCATTTTTGTGCTCCCGAAAAGGCGACTACGACACATGAATGGTGTGTAGCAAATAAACTGATAAATTACGAAAGTTATGATTTATATATTTGCTGACCTACTGCCACAAAAAGAGTGATTATGAAGTTAAATTGAGTCAAACCCGTATTGAAATAACCGTACTGAGCCATCTAAATCATCTGACTTTTATCCTTTCTTTTAAAGTTGAAAAAAGTCCGTCATGAACGGGCTCCGTAAACTAAGCAGATTTCCCACATGAAGTTATACAATAGAGAAATATGCCTCATAACAGTATTAGTAAGGAATCTCTAAACATATTCACGAGGGACTAACAGTTACGGAAACGGCCGCACTAGCTCTCGGCGAAAAGTCCCGAACATATTGTGCGTGGGATCCTAATTGTATTATGTGTGGGGCCGACTATTGCCTACCCCACACACAATACAAATGCAGATATCTCGGTAAATATTCAAGATACAGAATAAATGTTTAGAACAACATTTGTAGTACATTTAATTTGCCATAAGAATGAGGCTATACAATTTTTCGATCCGCCGGATAATAACGGAGATATTTTGAATTGTCAAAAATCCCCCCTCGAACCCCCCCCTCCCACTGGTCCGATTTGAGCAATTAACGACAATGATCTTCCTTTTTACATAAATCGATTAAATGTTGAGTTTGGTAACAGTTAAACAGAAATTGCGACCGCTAGAGCGTTAACAGACAAATATATATATATATATATATATATATATATATATATATATATATATATATATATATATATATATATAATTTTGAGCGGACGTCATTTTCGTCATCTCCTCGGTAGGATCGATGGACATTTGAAGACATTTTTCGAAAATCGCGTCATGAATACGACCTCAACAGCTGGTTTACCTTAAGGGAAATCTGCTAAATATCATTATCCGAGGGAATTCATGTGAAGCAATTCAAATTATTTGTTCCTAACCCTTACTGAGACCAATAAAATTTGGAATATTTATTAAAGCGAATTCGGTGTAAATAGAGCTTAACTACAATTAGTGTTAGATAATCTACCTGGTTTTAGAATGGCAATTGTTGACAGATTGGTAAAGGCTTATAACCATATGTTTTTATTCCCCTGCAAAGTGTACTGACTTAAGAGAATAATTTTAAACTTAAAGCTAAACCCTTAGTTTCTGTGGAAATTGTAAATGCCTAAAGTTTGAGTTGATCTTAGTTATTAATTAAAATTGCCTGTATTTTTAGCTTTTTAAATTGTCAAGGAGGACGAAACATTTTCCTTAAAACAATAAAGTGTTGGTGATTCCTGAAGATCTCTTTTTTTTAGTGGCTAAAATACAAATTATATTAGTGAAGTAGATTTTCTATTTACGTTTAAAGTTGTCTTATAGTTCTGTTTTTAATAACAATTTGATTAATGTATTCAACTTAATTTGTTTGCAGTCGTTAGTAAGTCATTTCGTTAATACACCAGTTTCACACATTGTCCTATATGACTACATCCTAAAATGTATCATTTCCAAATTAATTTCCATTTTTCGTATGCAATGGCACTTACTAAAGATGAATAGGGAATATACTGAGAAATAACATTTTAAGGGGTCAATCTGCCTCATGGAAAACCTCAATAGTTTAGGTTGACAACTGCGTGACGGCTTTTTTTTGTCAGATTTGAGTTCCGTATTACTCCTGAGTTACTTTTGACCCTTTTTCTATAAAATATCAGATACAACAGCAACAAAAAAAAACCGTCACGCAGGGGCAGCGTAAACTGAGCAGATTTTCCACGTGAAGGTTTTCAATAGAGAAATTTCACGAGAGCCGAGCAATCAAGGAAACGGCCAACTTTCTATTGGCGGGAAAGTCACTCTCGTCCGTTAGCCGTCAATTTAATAAAAATATTCAAGATAGAGAATTAATGTATATAACAATATTTATAGTAAATGTAAGTTGCAATAAGATTGATTTTGTACAATTTTTCGATCCGGCGTATAGTAACGGAGATAACGTATTTCAAATTGTCGAAATCCTCCCCTCTAAACCCCCACCCCTCCCACTGGTCCGATTTCAGCCGTTAACGAACATGATCTTTCATTTTACATAAAACGACTAAATATCGAGTTTGGTAATGATCAAACAAGAATTGCGACCGCAAGAGCGGTAACAGAGAACGGCAAAGATGTGTATATATATATATATATATATATATATATATATATATATATATATATATATATATATTTGAACGGACCTCATTTTCGTCATCTCCATCGATGGACATTTGAGGAAATTTTTCGAAAATCGCGTCATGAGTACGACCTCAATAGCTGATTTCCCTGAGGGAAATCTGCTAAACAAAATAAGGGCTTAAAGAATGGCGGATTTTTTCTCCGTTGATATTGCATACATGCCACGGGAGAGGGTCCTTCCCCTGAGGCCGATATTATACAAGAAGCAAAGCAGACCTGAATGTCCCTCTGGGCAAATAGTATTGATTAGGAGCAACCCCCTAGAATATGGCCAACTTAAATGGAGACATTCTTAGTAGCTTCTAATGACTTGGAGTTCATTAACTCTGTGAATTAGGGCTTGCTAAGTATGAATTATGCGGGCCCTTTGCATTCATGGCCTGCGTTCTAAGGCCGCGAGGTCGTAACCCAATGAAACTTAATAGCCTAAGTAATAATGAAATAGCTCTAATAGTCGGTTAGGTCTCGACAATCATATTAGCGATCGATGCAACACCCCGTCAACTATAAAACATTAAAACATATACTCACAGCATGCAGAATAAACATATGCTGACACCTGTTAACAACACAAGAATTATAAGGCTCACCAGCTGTTAGTGGCTCATAAATCACCACAGCACATACAGGATGTCCAATGTTCAACTTCATAACCTTCTCAAGTACTTCTCCAGCGACAATAACTTTGAAATATCCAATGAAATGCCATACTTTTTATGACGGATCCTTTTAGAAAATATAAAATTCGATTTGGTTGGCTAAAATGCCAAAAACACGATTTTTAACACACATATTTATTTATTTCAGAAACCAGGTTATACGGGAGGTCTGAAATTAAAAATAGCGATATTTCGTTTCCTATTGTTTTTTTCGGCAATTAAGTACATAACAAAAGTTGTTTGTATTGTTATTTAAAGTAGCTTTTGTTTTATGCACTTTAGCCGTATAACGAAGTATAAATGAGGTGTACACGAAAAACTATAGAAGGGATCAACAGTGTTATAGGACACGAAAGACTAAATCGAAATCAACGACACTCCATATTTTTTACTATAAACTATATTAACATTTTTAGGAACAAACAGAAGTGGGGGTTGCTAGGGAGACATGGAATGAAATATTTTGTTTTCTATTGTGTTTTTTTTTTTTGGCGAACCTACACATGACAAAAGATTTTGAATTTGGTATTTACAGTAACTTTTGTTATATACATCTTTATCGTAATTTAGTATTTTAGTTGGTGGCGTAGCAACGCGCGGAGAGGACAGCTAGTTATTAATATAGTTATAGTCTAACTTTGTGTATGTGCCTGAATTGACAGGTGATTAGACTATAAATTGTTTTCTTTGTTTGCGTATCCTTAATTGAAGGACATTTATGTTTCTACATGTCCAAATGCATTTGTATACTAGTGGTTAAATAATAGACAAACAAAACCAAATGAATTGTGAAATAAGTGATGATTAGATCCTGAGAATGAAGTTCACAGAATAAATTAAAAACTTTCACAGATTCAAACTCCAGTTTTAATGATGGCATTCTTGCAGCATTACATACATCTGGTAGATGCATAAAATACGTATATACATAAGAATCCGCTACCCTTGGCGATACAAGTCGTTTTGTTTCTCAATTGCATCCATAAGTACTAATTTCAGCACTTACTTCTTACTTAAGCCTGCCCCGGAGGCTATTTAGTAAAATTTCCCTCATTTTAATCAAATCTCGTCCTTCACCCCTTTCCTTCTCACTCATCCTTCAGTGCCGTTTTCACCAGGGCAAAGTTTCCAGAGGCAAGACTAAATTATTACAATATTTTCTATTGTCTGTATCCACTTTTGCTTTGTCCATTTACCGTTTATCTGGCCTCATCAGGGCCAACAATATTTTTTTATATTCCAAGTCGGGCCTGTTATTATAACTATACCCCACAACAACTGTAAGTCCTTCCTCAGGCACTTGCTTCATATAACAATCGCTAGAAGGCCTGTTGGGTTTATTTATAGAAAATATAATATTTTAGTCATTTTCAAATTTAATTCTCGAAAAAAATGATAATATCCCCATTGGTAGAAAATGTGAACTAATAAGTGTAAAACCGTAGAAAGAAAACCAACCAGACATTATTGTATAAGCTACAATGTTTTTCCAATCTTATTCATGAAAAATAATAATTTCCTAAATATTTAGAATCAGTATTTTTTATATTCAGATTAGATGCTCCTGGAGAGGCACCAGGAATGAAACATCTAGTGCTATAAAACTAAACTCAATTATTGAAAGTAACATTTGTTTTCATTCAGACATCAACTGTATTGAAGAATAGAAGATTACTTTAGCTTGATAAACCTTGGGGTGTGTCAAACATTTCCTTGAGGATTGTACTTTGATTCCAGGTCAAGAGTGTTCAGTCATACAAATAAATATAGCGCACATTGATCAGAAGTACACAAACACCAGAATTCTAATGCGGGTAGGTCTCAAGATGCGGGCGAGTTAAGCTCTGATATAATTCAGAGAGAGTTTCCAACAGCCCCAAACTCACATTAGGTGCCTCCCTTTTTTTAGTAACTTTAGAAAAGTGTAAGAGGTATTTATTTAACATTATAGCTATTTTTTCTTAATATACGATCAGAATTAGGTTTCTAAAATATTTAATATTAGTTATATATTCCATCATGAAGAATGTTAAATAGGTTATGTGGCTACCTTTTAGCAGATTTCCCTTAAGGGAAATCAGCTATTGAGGTTGTACTCATGACGGAATTTTCGACATTTTTCTTCAAATGTCCATCGATCCTACCTAGTAGATGACGAAAATGAGGTCCGTTCAAAACTGTATATATATATATATATATATATATATATATATATATATATATATATATATATATATATATATATATATTTGTCTGTTACCG